>CM070646.1:16055586-16343086 GCA_036346575.1 Dendrocalamus sinicus
TCGATAAGTAGTTGCATGTTGTGGTAAACATAGAATCCACAGGTGTTGCCCGGTGGTTGCTGGTGGCACTGCAAAAATAGAATTTGTTAGTTTGAGAGGCATTTCTACGAAGTGTTATATAGGATTAATGTGTACTAGCGAATATCGAAAAATCTAGATCGTGTCGTAGGGCGTCGATCCCTCCCTTGGATTTCCGTACCTCTGCAATGTACATGGCGAACAACCTATGTGATTCAAAAAAAGTTAGACTTAGTCATTGGGAAGGAAGAAAAGACTACAATAGAGTTATGTATGGAGGAAATGTATTTACCTGTCGATTAATCATTGGACAACTGTGTAGTCAGTTATGTTCCTCCTTAGGGAATCAAGGCTTATTACCTTGTTCTATTTTGGTATAATTACAATTAGAATCCAGTGGAACCTACACAGGTATATCTTCATGGTCATTAAATCTAAGTTCGTGTTACTTATAAAGTACAAATCAACAAGTATAGTAACTAGTGCAACACTTAGTCCTGGTTGTAGGGTATAAGTATGAATTTGTTGTTGCAGTGAGCCACCAATTCCGTCGTCATATAATTCTAGACGAAGGATGCATCCTCCTTGATGGTATCCATGGAGACCAAGCGTGGGTCAAAGAAACCAACCGGTGATTTCTTTAATCTGGCTTCAGTCACCATGTATATACACAACACAACAACAATGAGTTATACATGATATTTATCGGTATTACATAAATGTAGACCGTGATTGTACACACTTACAGTATCCAGCATCGAATGAGGATGTGTCGAAGGAGTCGAGTGTGAAGTGAAAGAATAAGTCCTCGAATGTCACCTTGAAGATATAGTCATTAATATCGTGCTGCAGATGATGCGGCCTAAACTTGATGATGACACTCGAGCGTTGTTGTTCCTTCGGCTTGTTTGCCTATTCCATGTAATATGTATGCAATCTCTGGCAAGCTAGTCCTAAGGTTAGGAGGCGCTCTTTCGGGATGACCAACGACTCGCCTATCATGAATTTCTAGGCTAACAGCAAGTAGGGGATCTCATCATCGATCTTCTTTGGTTTGCCCTTGCTGCCTCGGCTGTAGGTCAACTTCACGGTAGTCGACCGAGCACAAGATGTAGATGCACCGCGATTTTGCTACGTTTGTGTAGGTAGCTCCGGTGCGGATAGCCCCGTGGACTTGGCACCAATATAGATGGCTCTTGTGGACTTGGCACTAGTGTAGATAGCTCGAGCAGACTTGGCACCGGTGCAAATAACACTTGTGGACTTAGCACCGATACAGGAGCCTTCAGGCAGATGTCTCTCTTGGGCCACTAGATGAATATTCCAATGGCTTTTCCTAGAGTCATGACCTCATCATTGGGGGGCATCTGCAGTGGGTCAACCTCAAAATTGGCATGAACACCTTCCACATTCAATTTTGCGAAACCTGGTACTAAAGATACATCATGAACTAAGACCCCGGGCCCAAATAGATATGTCTGGCCCCAAGCAACGTACATGGCAATGGAGGCATATCTCACATGGAGCTTGCACTTCATAGCCACTTACATAATGATACATAATTAGCTACTCCAATAGGCCTATCAATGGATTGAGCATTCCAGAGATAATAATTATTACCAGGATGTCATCGAGAGCAAATCAGTGATCGCTTTTCGAGGTAGGGTTAGACGCGCAGCTACTTCGATGGTTAGGGGCTGCCTAGCACAGGAGTAGCAGGGGCTTCCTGCTGATTTTTCTTATACCTTTGCATCTCATATTTGATTTGTGCCATAATGTCCTCTTGTAGCTGTGCCTCACGGTTGGCTTTAGCTCTCTTCCAACTTCGGTATGTTTCAGAATCCTTTGTGAAACCATATTTCCAAGGAACGTAAAGACCAAAGCCTCTCATACGACTCGGGTGCTCCTAGTTGGAAGAGTAAATCTCTTTCCCTACTACCTGGAATGAGCATTGGAAGATTCTACACTCAGCGCTTCCAAGTGGTGGGACACTTCCTCATTTGTGGGGTTTTGAAAGGAGATGGCCCCCGACACGGTAGATGACCTCGCTCTCCCGTAGTATTGCCTGTTTGTCCTCCTTCCTCCATTACAAGATTTTACCCGCATACCCAGTGTTGCTAAGTCTGTGGGGGTGCATGTTTTTTGCCTGGAGAGCCTTGTGCGCCGCACTTTTACTCCTAAATATATCTGTTGTCTTCATCACCACAAACTCTTGCCATTGCAGTTCCAGCAATGAATACTTGTGGAAGGACGTCAGATCCTTCTCCACGTATTGCTTCACAAGCACGCTCTTGAAGTTCTTCCACGCTTTGCACACCACTAGCAATACATGTCATTTCATGGGGGCCTTCTGTTCTTTTGGGATCTCAAACGAATGAGAAACTTCCATCACTAGCTCATTTTTTTGATCTTCGACCATGGTCTTCCATGAATCGAACGTGATCTCAATCCGTTCCCGTGCAACTATTTCAACTATTCTCTAGAATGCGGACACTGCTCGACGAGGATTGAGAGGGGTCCTAGAAGCATCAACATTTGTGATGGTAAATCGGCCCTCGGGCCTTTTCAAAAGTCCTATTCCTTTTGGGATTTTTCAGAGGACGGTGCATCACATGCATTCGGCGATGATGTCGAAGAATGAGTGGACGACATCTTCAAAGGATAATAGAAGTGAGTAATTCTTGAGCCAATTCTTGGTGAAATTGGATGACCAAGTCAACATATAGGTATGTAAATCATCCATGTCTTTTAAACAATATATTATGCTCAAAACATATATAGAACATGTGGGCTATTAAATTCAGCATAAATCTCAAACTTTCAGCCAATAGGAAATCAATGCATATGTGATCACTAAACAATACTATAGTTTAGTGAACAAAATTGATAAATTTCCAGTATAATGAATTACGAAAACAAGTTCAGCAATAAGCCTAATTGGCTAACAAAGAAAGTAATGACTACAAGACTAAATATCAAAACAGCAAAAAGCAATACATTAGAGCTCAAGTTTGAACAATTCAATTTCAGTATATGATCGACCACATATCACTTTGCAATATCTCCCAGTGCTAGAGCTTAAGCGAACTCCATTTTGATGCTATATGAATACACATATATAAGGCAATAAATAGTACATAAAAGTAGGTATTAAAAATATGCATAATGCACAGATTAATAAAAGCGTGTTTTTGCTCTTAGGTGAGGAGTTGCACAAGTTCTAAATTTGGCTTTCTTCCACTTTTGTCAATATTTCAACGATCACAGTGACAATTCCTCAAAAATTCTACTAGATTGTCTAATTAAATATTACCTCGGTGTAGTATCAATGTTAAGAGCATGCAGAATCAACAGATTTCAGTAGTGACAAGGATACAAAAATCCTTTAATTATTAGTCGTAACTCCTACTGTGACTACTCCTTGGTCGTAAGTCTCTTTACGACCACATAGTCGTAAGTCTTATTGCGACTACTTTTTGGTCGTAAGTCTCTCTATGACCACAAGTCACAAGTCCTACTGTGACTACTCCTTGGTCGTAAGTCTCTCTACGACCATATAGTTGTAAGTCCTATTTGTAGGGACCCAGATTTTTCAATCCGGATTCCTCTGTGATTCCACCGCACTATTCCCTGGATCAGTAGATAGTGCTCACAGATTACAGTTCTGAATATCAAAATACATATCATGCGGAAGCGTAAATATAGTAGTAAACTTACTCATGGGCCGATGACGCCGAAATCATTAAATTGCAGCAGCGGAAGAACGAAGTACACAAGTGGGACCTTCAGGACATGCCCACAAGCAGCCAACTGGAGGTTCACGACCTAGCCCTTGACATCTTCATCTTCTCGGCCAGCGTGTCCAATCTTGTTGCTGAGGCGAGGTGATTTGATTCCTGATTCTGAATTTTGTCGCAAAAGCGAGTGTGAGTACTCCAACCCCGTGCTCCGTGAGCCAATACACAGAATGCAAATAAATAGTATGCATGGCTTAACAAAGGAGAGGCTCGGGTTATTTTATTTGCCAAAAATCGCTTTTAGTGGCTTTGTTATTATTTAATCATAGTGTTATTGTTACTGCCTATACACCACCTAGTGACTACCATAATCGACTTAATCCACCAAAATACACTTTCTTTATTAATTGCTGTCTAAAACTCCAAACAGCAAGTAACATCAATTACACGATCCACCAATCAATTGTTGCCTAAATCTTCGAACAGCTAGTGACATCATTTATCTAATATCATTTAATTAATCCACCGAGCACATACTTTCCATATTGAGTGATGTCTAAAACTCCAAACAGCTAGTATCATTAATTATTTTGAATCCACCAATATCTTCTGTGTTCTAAATTCCTAATAATCCAATCTTAAAATTTCTATTCATCAACTCTTCATTTCTAAATTCCAATGATTAACTAACACCATTGATTTTAAATCCACCGAAATCATTCATAATCAATCCTTTTGTTATTGACCCAAAACAATAATTAATTCTTCTAATAACCAATCTCATTTTCCATTATCTATCACTAACTAATTCACTAGTATACCTCCACCAAATACATTAATGATCAAATCTACGACTCACTAGTATACATCCACCGAGAATACACTTATCAAGATTATAATCCACTACTTGTTATGAATCCTCCAATATTCTCAAAGATTCAATTCATCTCTCTAGTGATTGATCAACTCCTATTAATTCCCATTACCGCCAATATCTTCCAAGAATTTATATTAATCATTAGTGTAGTAATCCAGCAATTCACCTTTGCACTCCCTAATTCTCCAAAATCGATTCACTATTATATATCCACCAAGAATATCACTAATCAAGAATTATAATCCAATACTCGTATTATTCCTCCAAATTCCCAAAAATTCAATTAGATCATTTATCTAGCCTATCATTCAACTGGACCCACTAATTCATTTCTCCCAGAACCATACTAACTTTATCCCTATTATGATCACATGAATCCGCCAACTTCTTTATGCAATTACCATAAATAGCCATCTCTTTTCTTACGACTCCATTTATTCTTCTCATATTTTATTTTATAAGAATAGAAATGCCACTAATTGAAATACAATACATAAAATTTCCTGAGACCTAGCAGCTTTGGAACAAAACATAATGTTCAAGGAATATTAATATGAATTTCCATACATATGACATCACACCATATGCCTAATATCACCATAATTTCTCCATACATACGGCATCACACCGTATAACATTTTTCAGCGTTATAGCCGCTTAACTTACCACTGGGACAACACCCAGGACAATTCAAATCAGGGCTTTCCACTGCCCTCCACTTTTCCATTCCCATTTTCCAAACATTTTTAAATAGAACTATATCTAGTTAAGTTCCCATGTCCGCCCTTGACCGTGGGCACGGCTATTCGAATAGTTTTGACTCTGCAGAGTTTGTACACTTTCACCACAAGAGACAATCAACTCGTTGCCCCACACGATTCCTTAGAAGTGTGGTTGAGCAGACCGTCACAGTGACTTTTCCAAGTATCTAGTCCCTTCTGTCATCTCACCTTATGGGAAACTGCCCATTTGCGGTGGGTCCCATCTATGCGCGGGATGTTTCGCACAGCCACTACGCAGCTCGGGCTTCTACTTCCCACAACGTAGGACAGCTGGGAAACTTCACCCCCCACTGGTGTCCCTTCAGGCCCCCTTGCCATAGCGTAGCCCCTTCAATCCCCTACCAGTGAGATGAATCCGGGGTTTCGATAAATTTACTTAGCCAAGTTGTACTTTCTGGACTTGTGGTTGTACTGTTTTACACAGGAGGTCATGACAAGATTCAGTCGTTATTGGTATCTGGGCGGTCTACCACTAACCCACTTTGTGCATCCACTGCACCACACATACACCCCCTCGAACCATCCGCCCAGATAATTAAGCAAGTTGGGGTTCTTGAGAGTATAAAATAATCGTACCAACATATATCAGTCATTACCACCATGACTGTCCAAACCAGTTTCACATGATTTAAAATGACAATGATGTTTGGGTATTTCAGTGCCCCTGAGTATTTATGCAGTACTAAGCATGGCATATAATTAGGGACTTATTTTCAAAAGTTACCATTATAATTTTGCTAGGGCGACAAAGTTCACATATTCAAGTATTCCAAAGGAGGTGTAATATTAATCAAGCAAACAAGGGGCATATAACTAAAATCTTAAATTAAACATGTATTTGCATATAAAATAACAGCATGCAATTTGATAATTTAAACAAAAATATTTTGCAGAAAATGTAGGTTTAACATGATCAAAGTATTGACTCGCCTGGCGCGGTTTACCGCGGTCTTAAGCTCACACAATGCTTTCTTGAGCTTCTGGTTTCTATCTTCACTTTGAGCTTGACCTCGCTTGATCCACTGAATCTTCACGACTCCCAATTTCTAATTACGCGACAATTGACTGAATCCAAATAAAAGCAAGTAACTCAAGAGATCCAAATAACTCCGAATACTCTCAATTTAGTTTTATTACGAGTTAGTGGGTGATTTGAGGCATGGTTGGTAATAGAATACGATAACTTGATCTTTTTATTGGTAGTCTCTTTTTATTATTTTGGTATTTATCAAGGAAGTTACATGAGTTATGCTAGACCTAGGAATAGGTGTGCGGGTTTACTGAGTATTATTTTGTTGAGTGCTATTGTTCTGGGTGTATGCCATATGCGGGGTATACAAATTTTGGCTTGCCAAATTAATACTAGAGCCCGAGTTCTTAGCAAAATCTACCACTATGGTTTATTTAAGATGGCATGTTAAATATTAGGCATGTATTATAATTGGGGTGATCTTTATTTTAAAGCTTTGTTTTTATAGCTTTAACATAACATCCAATGTAGTTTCTTTAATCTTAACTTGGATATACTCTGAACTAGAATTCTTACTAGACTTGTACATTAGGCAAAGTCATTCTTTACTAATGCCCTAATTAATAACTAGTCTTCTAATTATTTATTTAAATGACATTATTTATTCATATGCATATGATTCCATATATACACAAATCTTTACTTGAACTCAATCAGTGCTCCCAGCTTCTTTATTTTCTTCCCTAGTTACTTCCTATTTGACTGGTGCTAAAAAAAATAAACAGAACAAAACATGCACAGAGTGGTTTGAACACAGAGACTGCGGTTGTGAGATGGGTGGCTGTCCAACCGAGCGGCGCTCCTTGTGATTAGTAGGAGCCGCTAATCTGAGATAAGGTGAGGCGGCACTGGGCATCTGAGAGGATCTGGCCGGCGCGACGGGGCTGCGGCGGCGCCGGCGAGGTGGGGCCGGAGAAGTGCTGGCGATCAGGAAAATGGAGAATGCATGAGACGAGGGAGCCGATGGAGATCGCGCCTCTGGCCGGAAGGTAGCTTCGGCGGCCCGCATCAACGTGCGGCGGCCGGAGCAAGGGTGGAAGGTGGCGGCGCCGCCATGGTGGGAGAGAGGGGGAATTGGAGAGGAGCGTGAGCAGGAGTGGGGTGTGGGGAACCTCACCACGGGTCTGGTTGAGCCGGGAAAGCACATAGGCGAGCCGGCACCGGAAGCCTACGGCGGCGCGGGAAGGGCCATCGTCGCCGGCGAGCTGGGGTAGAGGGGAGCTTCAGCCGGCAGTGGGGAGGAGTTCAAGGCATCGAGAGGTAGCTCCCCGAGCTTGGAATCGAGAAGTTATCGCCCGAGGGAAGGTGGGCGGCGAAAATGGCGGTGGCAGCCGGCGTTGGGAAAAAGGAAATTCCGGCGAGCTCGGGCACGGGGGCTTCGATTCCGCGGGGTGGGAGGATGCGGGAGGCACAGGGAAGAAGATGGCGGGGCTCCCACAGCTTTTAGAGGCTCCAAGCAAGGCGGCTTCATGGAGCTCGTGCGCGCATGGCGGCAGGAAAATAGGGAAGTAGGCGCGCGAGAGAGGGGCAAGCGCGGAGGAGACGGGTCGGGCGGCGTGATGATGACGCCGCGCGCGTGCGATGGCCGGGCGGAGCGGGGCCGTGTCGACCGGCTTTTCCGGAGCAGCGAGCTGCAGGGGGGTCCGGGCGCGCGTGCGAGGAGAAGAAGGGGGAGGAAGAGGGGCGCTGGCATTCAGGCCCGCTGGCCAGTGTGGGGGGAGGAAAAGAAGAAAAGAGAGAGAGAAGTAATGAGGCCCACATGGAAGTGAGAAGAAAAATAAAAGAGGAGAAAATGATAAAATGAAGGGCTCAAGCCTGCCAATTTATGTATAAATTTTTGCATATTTAGCCTTGGATTTTTGGTTTACTATTTGAATTAAGGGGAGAGATTTTTTGTTTAAATATCCAGATACAAAAATCTAATATTCCTTTTGGTTGCATTTTATTGACTTGAATTTTGAACTCAAGGTTTTTGGTATTACTAATGTTTGTCTTTATCTTTTAGGAATTATTCAGTTTTTGAAATCTCAACCAAATTCGAGAAAACACCACAAAATCCAAATTCCAAAAGAATATATTGCAAATATAAATCAAGAAATTCATATTTTCAAATTTTGATTTTTCAGGATGTTACACTATTGCAACTACTCCTTGGTTGTAAGTTTGTCGACGACCATATAGTCATAAATTTTCTTGGTCATAAGTCTATCTGCGACCATATAGTTGAAAGTCCTACTGTTACTACTCCTTAGTCGTAAGTCTATCTACGACCACATAGTTGTAAGTCTTGCTGCGACTACTCCTCGGTCGTAAGTCTATCTATGACCACATAGTCATAAGTCCTACTGCGACTACTCCTTGGTCGTAAATCTTTCTATGACCACATAGTTGTAAGTCTTATTGCGACTACTCCTTGGTCGTAAGTCTCTCTACGACCATATAGTCATAAGTCTTATTGCGACTACTCCTTAGTCATAACTCTTTCTACGACCATATACATGTAAGATGTCCTACAACCTGGTCGTAGACTTTCCTACGAATAATCTATCTATTGCCTCGTAGAGTTGCCTGACAAGACGGTTAGAACGTGTGCTTATCTCTAATAACCGCACATGATCTCCCTCTAACAACAACCACTGTATGGTGAACCGCCTCCATGTCTCTCTGACAAGAACTTCCGCTGGGTGGTTATCTCCCGAACCGATGAGATATCTTTTGGCACAAGACAACTATCGTCATTTGGTCAACTATATAAAAAATTACATTGGAGAAGAGAAGGGAGGTAGATCCAAGCAAGAGATAGTGCAAGGCATTTCTCATTATACACTATGTATTTTTCCTCTCTAGGTAATAGCAACACGGGACATAGGGTTATTATTCTTGCAGGAGAAGGCCCAAACCTGTGTAAAAATTCTCGTGTTTTCCTTCTACATTATCAAATCTTAGTGATAAGAGTTTTCCCCAAATCTGAACAAATCATATGTAAGATCGGTATTAAAACACCGATAGTTGGCGCCGTCTATGGGGATCGTCTTCTTCCAAGATCCTGGTAATTTTCTGGCCTGCAAGTTCTTTTTCTCCTGATGTCCTCACAGTAGGGTAGTGGAACGAGGAGAATTGGTTTGGCTTGGCCTAATATGCAGACCTCGACATGGATGCCTTCTACGACTTCGAGCAGACGATGCAATCCTCCAACAGTGAGAGTCACCTTGGAAATCCATCATAGAACCTAGGAGATCCCACCACAGGAAAGGCTGATGAGGGATCCAAATCCCCCATAGAAGTACACCCAACGGAGGACCCACTTCCCACAAGTGGCAATGGTCAACCCGACCATGATGAGGACTCGCAACGTGACAGTGGGCCCGCCCCAAGCGTTCAAGTCCCACGGCAACACCCCAAGCAGTTTCAGCGAGCCTTGGAATTTGCTAATATGGGAATCCATCACCAACTGGTGGTGGTGACTCTCCGGTCGAATCTACAAAGAGAATGGATGGGCACTCTTTGTGTTCGCCTGTATGTTCACAGGGAACAAATTAGACCGGGGACAGTTATAACCCAGAATTCCCCTACCTGGCGGGGTTTACTCTAGGGCGCGAGGCAATCTTGCTCGACGATTCTTCAAATGAGAGGGCCTACCGCAGAAGTGGAGATTCTAGTAGGAGGTCTTTACCCTGCGCATAGATCCTCATCACCCTCTCGGAGGAAGGCCTAAGGATGCTCCCCACCTATCACACTCTCCCGCCTCTCGTGAGGATGGTGAGGAGACCTCCAGTGATGAGTCCGATCAGTACTCTGATGAGTGTGGGAGAAATCCTAGAAATAATCACTCTCCTGTGAGGTAGCCCCAGCCAGCATCAGGGATCAAGGATCCCAAGACCGCTCAAAAAAGGCGACCGACAGCCCAGAGGTCTTTGCCTAGGCATGTTTGGTACCAGTCCGAAAAGGCTCGAGAGCTTGAACGAACCAATGACTTGCTCGAGAACCCGACTCAAGAGCTTGCTCAGGCACCAGGTTATGACCACTTCATTGAAGGGATTGTGCAAAGACTCCACGGTCTGATGGCCAGACTCAAGCACCCTTGCCAACGTAACTACAGGAATCGGTAAGGTATGACCACATCTAGTCGATCGTGAAACTCATCTAGTTAGGTTCGGCATGATGAGAGGGCACGTTGGAAACCTGATCGCAATACTTGTCAGAGGAGGATACCTCAAACGGCTCTGGATTAGAAAGTTGATGCTCGATCACCACTTCAAGCAAGGAACCTGTAGCAGCTAATGCAGTAAGAGGAGTGCTACCCTCGTATGGACGAGGTCTATTATAGATCAGGTCCACTAACCGTCGGGCATCGCCGAGTACAATCACCCGGCGATGTCAACTACCCTTTCCCACAAAGGAAATCGTTATCGGATGCCAAGCATTTGTGCCTGAACTCCATGCAGTGCGCTGGTCGCCGCATTTTCAACCAGTGAATATGGAGAAATTTGATGGGTCCCAGAATGCCATCGAGTTTCTCCATATTTACACGACTGCGGTTCGGGCAACAAGAGGCGGCGAGCACATCATGGTTAACTATCTTCCAACGGTGCTTGAAGGATCTACTCAGTCTTGGTTGCTTAACCAGTCATTCGAGTCGATCTACTCGTGGCAACACCCCTGTGACCTTCTGATGGCCAACTTCTAGGGTACATATAATCACCCTGGAAAGGAGGACGACCTGCATCAAATGCACCAAGGTAGCGACAACACCTTACAGTAGTTCATTCAATGCTTTAGTCAGGTCCGTAACTCAATTCTAGAAGTCTCTAACACTTCTGTCATCAGGGCATTCAAGCAGGGCGTACGCAACAGGAGGTTCACAAAGGACATCGCCTTGAATACTCCAACCACCGTTGTCGAGCTCTTTGAGATGGTGGACCATTATGCAATTGCTGCCCAAGTAGTCGAATGAACTAGTCTATTGACCAGGTCAACTGAGGTTCCAAAGAGCAAGGTGAAGGAAGTGGGAGGAAGGAGAAGGCCAAGAAATTGAAGAACAAGACTACTGGTCAGAAGCCTCACGCCGGAAATCCAAATGATGACGTACTTGGCCATGGGTGGTAAAGAGCCACTGCAATACTCTGACTAGGGCAATGGCCAAGCACCCATACGGAAGGACAACAAGTCTAGATGGTGCCCATTTCACAAGAAAGAGGGACAAGATCTTCGTAATTATCGAGTTTTCTAGTGGAAACTTGAGGATTATTATTCGGGCAAGGGACCACTTCCTATGCTCGCTGAGGTGGGATAGTTGAGTGGTCAAAAGCACTCCGACGAGGACAAGGACATGACGTTCTAGGATCCGAAGCACACCATCGAGCATATATACGGTGGATCATTCGTGTACAAGTCAAAGCAATGATATAAGGCTGTCAAATGCGAGGTAAACTCTATCGACCATACCTTTGTCAATAATTCACCTAAGTGGTCGGAGGTAACTATTTCTTTCAAGAAGAGTGACTGTCCAATCCCTTCGACTCAAGACTCAACCTGGTCGATTTCCAATTGTGGTCGAGCCCACCATCAACAACTGTCGAGTGAATCACGTGTTAATTGATGGTGGTAATTTTTTAAATATTTTATTTGTTAGTGCTCTAGACGAGATGCAAGTTCCTCGTACTAGAATAAAGGCTGCACGATATTCATATTATGGAATTGTACTAGGTTGCTCAGCCAAACCCATTGGCCAAGTTTCTTTGCCTGTAATATCCAGTTCTCCAAGCAACTTCAGGACAGAGAAAATCTCCTTTGATGTGGTCGACTTCGACATAGCGTATAACACCATACTCAGATGACCAACCCTGGCACATTTTTTGATAGTTGCTTATCATGTATATCAATGTCCTAAGCTACCAAGTCCCAAGGAGTCATCACAGTTCGCTGTGACAAAAAATGGCATTAATGTGCAATCTAAGTCCCTTCAGATGGTCGACTAGCTACCAACTCGAGAAGTGACCAAGGCACAACCTTCGAGCAAGCACTCAAAGCCTAAAGCTGCACCGAAGCCGAATGAAGAAGTCAAAGAAGTTCCTTTGGACTGAGCGGAGCCTTCAAAGATAGTTCACATCAAGGTTACTTCTGACCCTGGATAGGAAGACGTCGTTGTCATCTTCCTATGCGCAAAAGCAGTGCATTCGCGTGGTAGCCATCCGACATGCCCGGAGTCCTCAGGGAGGTGATCGAACACAGGCTAGCTCTATGGCCTAATAAGAAGCCCGTAAAACAGAAATTACAGATATTTGCACCAGATCAGCGAGAAGCTATCAGATAAGAATTGGATAGGTTATTAAAAGTAGGCTTTATAAGAAAGGTTGATCACTCAAAGTGGCAGGCTAACCCTGTAATGATTAAGAAGTCTAATGATAATTAGCATATGTGTATGGACTATACTGACTGAATAAAGCTTGTCCAAAAGATAATTTTTTGCTTCCTCGTATTGATCAATCAGTTCATTCTACTGTTGGTTGTGAAATGTTAAGTTTTCTAGATGCATACTCGGGTTATCACCAAATTAGTATGTCTTCAGAAGATGAAGAGAAGACCACGTTTATCATGCCATTTGGAGTATTTTGCTATGTCAAGATGCCATTCAGCCGACTTTTTAGCGTTTGATGCAATTGACCATTATACATCAAATCGGCCAAAACATGGAAGCCTACGTTGATGGTTTAGTTGTAAAAAGCGTTAAATGACTTAATCATGTTTCAGACCTGTAGAAGACCTTCGACAATCTTAGATAGCATCGCTTGAAACTCAACCCTGAGAAGTGTGTGTTTGGAGTCTCCTCAGGAAATTGCTTGGATTCCATGTTTCGGCAAGAGGTATCGAGGCAAATCCTAAGAAGATCAAAGCCATCGAACAGATGCACCCTCTAACCACGAAGAAAGATGTCTAGAAACTTACTGGATGCATGGTAGCTTTACGTCATTTCATCACACGTCTGGGAGAGAAAGGCTTTTCTTTCTTTAACCTTCTGAGGAAGCATGAGGGTTTCGAGTAGTCGAAAGAGGCCAATAATGAATTCAAGGATGTCAAGAGATATCTTATGAGTGCTTCTGTCCTGGTTTCTCCAAACTAGATGAGACACTCTTAGTGTATCTATCCACTATGCACAAGCAGTAAGTGCTATATTGGTCGCAGAGTGCAAGGGTGTCCAATGACCAGTACACTATGTAAGTGAAGTTTTACACAGTCCTAAGGAGCGCTACCCTCTGGTCTAAAAACCTCTCTATGCCTTCCTCATATCTATGAGAAAGTTGAGGCATTATTTTTAGGTGCACAAAATTATTGTGTCGTCTGAGTTTCCCTTAGGAGAGGTCCTCTAGAACAGGGAAACAGCGGGACGCATGGCAAAATGGTCGGTAAAACTTGGGGAGTTTGACCTCCATTTTGTGTCCTGAATAGCCATTAAATCCTAGATCTTGGCAGACTTTGTTATCGAATGGACAAATCTTGAACCTGTCTAGGATCCCCAACAGTACAATTCTCATGAGCAGTGGATGATGTACAGCCATTAATCTTCTTCAATTGGGCCTTAGCGCCTCACTTACGATACATTTTCGACGTCGCCTTCACAGGAGCCGATGCGCTGGCACGAAAGGGTCCAGGGTGATATCCCTCTTAGGCCATTGGATAAATGTGTGGACAGGATCCTCTAGTGTCATGATTTCTTTGTTGGGGCCTCTCCAATAGGATGGCTCTGAAAACATCATTAATCATGTCTACCTGGACCTTCGCGAAACCGGTCCCTAGCTAGGCACTATGCACCAACGTCCTTGGCAGGCATGGAAACACCAACCGCCACCCAACATCAATGGGAATGGAGCCAACAACCCTGATTCTGATGATCTCCTATATAATGATACATGATGAGCTAAGGCAGCCACCAGATCTATCTATGTAGTATTTTAGAGATGTACATTATTTGGATGTCATCGATAGGTAAGTGGGCATCGCTATGTTCAGAAAGTGAAGAGGACACACAGCTACTCCGAAGTTAAGGGGGACTAGGTATCGTAATAACGGGGTAGCTTGCAACTGGTTGCAGTTCTTTCTTCAATGCATCTATCTCTTCTTGAAGTGAGGCAGTTATGTCCTCAAGTTTTTCATCAAAGTCCCATTTCATGCTTTCCTCGTGCTCGGCCTTGCATCTCTTCCCACTCCTATGCGCCTCAAAGTCATTTGGCAATATGTGCCTCCAAGATACGTAAACCCCTATGCCTCATGTGCAACCTGGCTGCTCCTTTGTTTCCCAGGCCATGTACAATATATTCCTCTCCCTGACTATTTCGAAGGAGCCTTCAGAAGATTCGGTAGTCAGTGTTTGCTACAAGAGGCAATCATGTTATTTTAGACCACATGAAGTTATGGATCTATTAATATGTAGGTAGTTTAACATATCTTACCAAGCGTTGGAACACTTCTTCGTCTACAGGGTTTTGAAAGAGAAAATGCCTGAAGATGTGGTTGATGACCTCGCTTTTAACCAGTTTCAGGCGTACTCGTTTGTGATCCTGGCAAATAGTGGGGAGGTCTCTGATTGTATTGTGACCTCATCCTCCATTGCGGGATTTCACCCACGTACCCAACGGTGCCAAGTCTGTGTGGGTGAGTGTTTCATGCCTGGATAGCCTTGTGCGCCGCACTATCCGGTTGAAATTTGGTCATCGTCTTCAATGTTTTTGGTGACACAAAAGGATACCTCGTCAAGGGCGTGCGATGCTTGGTCGTGTACTATGTGACAAGCATGCTCTTGAAGGTCTTCCATACTTTTTCCATCGTGAGGAGTGCATGCCATTGCACGCGTTCCTGGACTTCTGTTGGGATCTTGAACGAGTCACGGGCCAAGTGCTATGTCGGCTGTTCAAGTTGCCGAAATGATTCATTCCATCTGTACTCAATCCAAGCATTATATTCCTCGATTCTGCACATAAGTCTGTAAACCTCCTATCGATGTTTCTCCACTGGTCAGAATTAGTAAGGTGTCTTAGCATGCCAGTCTTCTTAAGCTCCTCAGAGTGCCAACGTAGCAGTTTTCCCTCCTTTGGGTTCACAAAAAACTGCATCAAACGTGGAATTACAAGAAAATACCATGCCACCTTAGCAAGACGTCATTTCTTCACCTCTATTCCCTCGCCGTCATGTGATTGATTCTTACGCTTGTATCAGGATGCGTTACACATCGGACATACATGCATGTTTGCATACTCTTTGTGGTAGAGGATACAGTCGTTTGTACATATATGTATTCTTTCTACTTCCATTCCCAACACACAAAGAACCTTCTTAGCTTTGTAGGTGGTTTTGAGCAACTCGTTTCCTTCCAGAAAAATGTCTGCTAAAAGACCTAATAGTGCCATGAAACTCTTGTCAGACCAACCATTGCTTGCCTTCAATTTCAGCAGGTCAAGAATGCCTGACAACTTTGTGTACTTTGACTTGCAGCACGTTAACAAAGGTTTCTCTGAGTTCTCCATCAAGTCCTGGAATTTAACATACTCTCTCTTATCACAGTTTCATTCTGCATCGTGAAGCATCTGATCAGATTATCATCATGTAGCCTATCTAAATCGGAATCACAATTAACATCATCTGGTGGCATATCATTGACTTCGTCGGCTCTGTCATTATTACTATCTTCATGTGTAATTGTTCTTCACAATGACTGGTCCAACATGCATACCCCTTGTTGAAACCCCTTCGAATCAAGTGCGCTTCAATCTGTGCTCGATTCTTAAATATCTTTAGATTCTCGCAATCAATGCATAGATAGTACATATATTCCACCCCCTTATCCAACATATCCTCCTCGGTAGTTCTTGTAAAAGCAAAAATACCATTAATGTACGCTTCACTGACACGTTCCTAGCATATATCCAGCTTCGGTCCTACATTACACATATAACAATTTAGTATTATATATTGAATTAATTAATTAGTACACTATATATGTATGATCTAAATTAAGTAGCTATATGCAGCAAAAATAATTAATTACATTGAATTAAGTAGAAATATACTACGAATTGACTAATCCCTAAACCCTAAACCATGCTAGATGTAAATAATCTTCTCTCTACATCAAACTAGCTAGATCTAAACCATCTTCAATTCTCCTTTCACCAAAAGCTAGATCTAAATTATAATGCAATTAGGAACAAATTACTAACCATAGATAGCCAATAACTTAGTGGATCTACAATTACTCTTACCAAATAGTCTCCTTTCAACGAATGGCCTCAAAGCCTCATCTCCAGCTCAAAACAACAGCGTAAATCTGGAATTTAAGACAGAGGTCGATGGGTCTATGCGCACTTAATATAGTGAAATTATCGCAGATAGTTTTTAATACAAACCGTCTGTGGTAATCTAATTATCATAGACGATTTTTAATACAAATTGTCTGTGAATTACCACAGACGGTTCTTATTAATAACCATCTATGATACTTTACAGACGATTTTAACCAGGAACTATCTGTGATATTTTACTTTCACAGACAGTTTTTAGTGCTGGCAGCAAATCAGACAGTCTCTAAACTAAAACCATCTGTGATTATATTTAATACTTACGGTTTTGGGTAATCATCTGTGATATGGCATCTAGTATTAGACTTTTTGTAATAGTGACTCCAACGAGTGTCTCCAACTCTTTGAAGAGGCTGATCTTGATGTAACCCTATCCTGGTATTAATTCGTCCACTACTTATAGCTTTTCTTATATTCTCTCGATAATTCTCTCTAATCATATCTTTTCATTTGCAATAAGCCCCAACCACATTCAAGAGAAGAGAGATCATGTAAAAAAATCTATGATATCTTCATTCTTCTTTGTTACTACCACAATAACTAACTGAAACTGGTGAGCAAAACAATACACATAATATGCATGTTGCTTGCTCCATCATAACATTGGCCTCTAACTTGTTGCAAGCTCAATCCAATATCAGCAAACAAACATTGAAGAGCATACATGAGATATATTGCTGAAGTTTCCTTCACATGTACAATTCCAATTAATCGTTCCAAGATTAGTCTGTGCTTGTCAACATATATCAAGACAACAGCCATTTGTTCTTTGTCAGACACAATGGAAGCCTCATCAATGAGCAAACTGAACACGTCACCACCAATATCTTCAATAATAGAATTCAATGTTATTTGTACAAAACAACAATAATACAGAACATTATTTTGAGTCTAGCAAGAGATTGATCATAACAATATAAAAATAATAGAAACCATTGTTACCTTTGAAAAAACAATTAGCAATATCCTTCTGAATATCTAGAGATACCATCTGAAAATTTCCTGGAGCATTCCTTAAAACCACCTTGCTTAAAGAGTCATTTTATTTTGCTATAGCATGTAGCAACTCTAGAAAGTTCCCCTATTTCTAGATTCCTTTGATTCATCATGGCCACGAAAAGCTAATCCTTGATGTAGCAGGTATCTAGCTGAATCAATGGAAGTATTTAGTCAAATTTTATGCTCCTTTTTTGCAATATCACTTTGCTTATTGAGCGTAACATGAATTGATGGATCTTGATCCATTAGATTATCACATCGTTTCACTACTACATTATGACAGCTATTAAAATTACCAACATGAGTATCAAACCTATTTTCTTATTCCAATTGTAAAACCATCAATTACATATGCATCATTCCTAGCTTAGCCATCAATGCAATCTCAAAACAGGTAGCAGTATAAACAAAATACTTTATCCACTTTCTCACTGTACTCTAGCCAACCACCATATTCTTTAAACCATTCTGGATTAAATCTTCGTAGCTTGTCACCTATGGGCTTATGTGGATATTTAAAGCTAGGTTATGGCCTGTAAGGTCCTCTAGTTAAATACCTTCGCCTTATCTTATCCTGTTTCTTAGGATTCTTGCTGTAGTGTAGAATTCTTTTCCGATCAGACAGATCATAAGGAAGTTCATCTAAATTAAGCTCTCTTGGCAGCGAAGTCCCCGCATCAATATCTGATGATAGTTTTCTTTTCGAAATCGTTCCATTACACATTAACTAGAAGAATCAAGAAAAATACGCGACAACTTAAATACATGCTTAACTATTAACCCTATATGGGCTGCTAGGCTATGGGCAATTTTCCCTAGCTTAGCCTCTACTCTACAATCTATGATTCCCCTTCTCCAATACTGACTATCATCAATTAATTTGAGGCTTTTCAGGTGTACTGCATACAAGAAACCAATCCAATCAGGACATCAACCATCAAGCCGTCAACAAATCACCAAACCGATTACCAATCACCAATATCCAATGCCATCAATCATCATCAGTTCATCACATAATTCAATATTTCATGCCAAAAAGCAAGCGCCAAACCAATTGGAACTTGTCGGCAGTGCCCATGCTATTTATTTTGTTCCATGTTCCTAACTATCCATGAAGCCATAATCTCTTAGTCAGTTGCCACAACAACATTTTAACTTCGATTAATTAACACATGAACTCCAATACAAGCTAGTTTAGTGCCCAATTTGAAGTACTATTTGATCAAAAATGAAAAGCAAGCTATTTACTACCAAAGAGAACATAGAACTAGGAAAGATGAAGACCTAGACCTCAGTACCTCCTTGTCTTGCTGCTATGCTGGGTGGTGGGATCGGAAGAAGAAGAATGGAGGGAATCGGCCTGCTTCTCGCTGCAGCGCCGGCTTGCTACCACCTGCAACCACCGCCAAGATGGTCGAGCCATGTCCTTCTTCAAGACACCAATGACCGAGTGCGGACGAGGCGGTCAAAGTCTCGAAGAGCAATGGCGCGGTGGCTAAAACCTAAAAGGAGCTAGGGAGGAGGCGATGCTTCTACTAGAGGCAGGGATGGTCAGGTGATGAGGGAGCCGATGGGTTGGTTGATGACGGACGCGTGCGCGATGCCTGATGCTGATGGCTTCATGCCTTGGCCAACCAACTGGGCCTGGGTTGTCAAACCTTGGGCTGGCTTGATGCTAACGGCTTGGGCTGGGCTACTAGGGGCCTAGGGACTGGGTTCACTCAGTTTATGCCATTGGGTTCACCCACAAAATATACATGGGCTACTCCTTGCATTACTAGGACGCATTGGTGTCACTGGACCCCAATGCCACAATACTGGATCCACCCCTGAATGTGGATAAATTGAGCTGAAACATGGCTGCAACCAGTTTATTCATAGTCACTAGTTGGGAAAGTTAGTTATTACCCTCTTACTAGTCGGCAATGAGTGTAACTGGTCGACGATCACTTATGTTAAATAAACCCTATCTCTTTTTTTTCTCTGGTTGAAAGCGTAACCATGTTTAATAGGCCCGATTAAGGTATTAGTGCGCCTTGGCTGAATGAGCTTAAATAAAATTCTATTTTAAGCTCTCTTGACTGAAAATATTGACCTAGTCAAGGATCCTCGTCACTCTTATTTGCACTAGCTCATATGTGCACCCAAAAAATCCGCATGTGTATCCACGCAAAAAAGGTAGGGAGTTCAATTTCGAGCTCCCTCAAGTTCTTATGTGTGCGCTGGGTAGTCAGGGTACTGTGAAGTTGTGTTGGTGCGTGGAGCCTGTGATCCATGTGCCGTGAGTGTATGTTCCTGATGGAGAGAATAGATGTATTGTAACACAATTGGTCCGAGGCCTATGGATGTGAAAATTTTAGTGACTTTAATGAAATTGGCACCCATTTGATTTATTACAAAAAAATGTTAAAATCACGTTTTCTCCAAAACATGAGCTGACGATGACCAAATATATGACATGAACCACGTAGTTCATCAGTTTTCACCGATCTATACACCAGGAGCTTACCCGGTCACGTTGAAAAGAAAAAACAAAATTTGTTCGGTCAATATTTGAAGCTTGGACCTGAGCTGTACCTGGGGGGAGAAAAGAGGAAAACGCAAGATTTATGAGGAAGAGGGGAGAAGGGAGGCGCGCGGTTGCAATAATTTTACGGCAACGTCGGCGAAACGGGCCGAGCCGACCGCGGACCGGACCCGCCGCCCGCACGTGTTTGACTACTCCGCATCGGGGCCCCACCTCCCGCCGCCGCGACTTCCGTTTCCACCCAGCTTCCCTGCCTCCCGCGGCAAACCAAACCATGCCAAAACCGTCGCACGTGGCGCACGGCCAAACCTACGTGGGCCCCGCTCCGGGTCGTATACTTTTCCAGCCTCTTCTCGCCTTATTTTGGCACGGAGCGGCAGCGAGCCGAGCTGGGTGACTCCCCACCTGCTCTACCGCCTAAGCCTGCGTGGCTACGTGGACCTTTTCGTGTGGATAAGATCGTTTGTGTACCCAAGCTGGGAGGAATATTGCACTCGGTGGCCCGCATGTCAGTTCTTCCTAGCTTGACCTCTCCATTCGGGCAAAACATACTCGTGTGACGTGATCATCGAGGGTGGAAGAAAAACTTGATGATCGGTGCTAGTTAGGGGTGGAAGAAAAACTCAAAACTCGTGAGACAGCTCGGATTGTTTAGGATTTGACTTTGCTCGTGGTATAAACGAGCTGAGTCGAATCCATGTTTCAACTCGCGAGCTAGTCGGTGGCTCATAAGGCTCGACCGGCCCAGTGCTAACCCAATGTCAGTCGGCTTAGCTGGGCTAACCTTATTCCTAACCAACGCGCAGAGGGCAGATGCGCCATACACACCCGCTCGCCCAACCCTCCTCGTCTGCCTCCGCCGCCACCTCTCCTCCTCGCCGTCCGCCTCCATCTCCCCTTCCTCGTCCACCTTGGCTTTCTCCTCGCCATCCGACTCCATCACCACCTTCCTTCCTCCTCGCTGTCCGCCTCCCCTCCCCTTCCAATCCCTTTCCCCATCCACCTCGGCCCCCTCCTCACCGTCCGCCTTCGCTACCGCCTCCCCTCCTCCTCCTCGTTCGCCTGTGCCTCCCCTCGGCCTCCACCCCTGACTCCCCTAGCCGTCTGCCTCCGCATCGGCCTCCTCCCCCCTCC
The DNA here is from genome assembly GCA_036346575.1 of Dendrocalamus sinicus. Taxonomy (NCBI): domain Eukaryota; kingdom Viridiplantae; phylum Streptophyta; class Magnoliopsida; order Poales; family Poaceae; genus Dendrocalamus; species Dendrocalamus sinicus. The sequence continues at coordinate 16,077,040 of CM070646.1, forward strand.
TCATCGTGATCTATCCAAACCAGGTAAATTTGGGGAACTTCACTTAGATTTAGTTTCGAATTTAGTCGCACAGTTGTTGTAGTAGCTTATTTTCTTGATTTGGAAATTTCTTGGTGCTAAAATATTAAGAAATAGAAGGTCAATTTGTTGATTTTTTTTCTTGGATTTGGTTTGTTCAGGGAAATTAAGATTGTCATGTTGCACTCGGAAGAGCATCACTTCAAGTCGAAGGCCGACAAGTGGGGCATCCAAGACCTACCCGCAGCAAGCCAGCACCATCCGCAAGAATGGCTACATCATCATCAAGAACAACCCTGCAAGGAATACTTTTTTTTACTCGATTCGATGATGATGATGCGCAATTGCAATCTCGACGTGCATGAGCAAAGTTGTTTCTAGTCATACTGTGAAGGAATACTTCTATATTGTCGTATATGAATACTTGGATTTGGGTGATCAATTCCTCACGAATTAGCGAGGAGGGGGCTAATGACCCTAACGAGCCGAGTTCGAGCTTTCACGAGCCTAACCAAGCCTCCATTTTAGCTCATTAGCCTAACGAGTTGAGCCACTTGCCTAACGAGGTTTCATGAGCCGAGCCGAGCTGGCTTGATATCCACCCCTAGTGCTGTAGATCTCAAGAAGCTCTGCAAATTTGAGCTCATCTAGTTTTTTTTTTCTCACTGAGACATAGGGCGTGTTTGCTTGCTACCCTGGGGCGCAGCTGCCTGGCCAGGACAAAGGTGGGAGCTTGCCGGGACTATGTTTGGTTGCTGACCTGACAGGCACTCTACCCAGGCGAGTTCTCAGGCCCAAGCGCAAAAAATGAGCACCTGGTTCTAAAGCGCTCGACCAGGCACTCGATCCACTGTTCCTGCTTTTGATCCTATGCTCCTGTTTTTGTACATTAGTCCTAGGCTATCAACCAGACAACTCATCTTGAGGCTTATCTTGCCAGGCAAAAATCATCAATATGCCGTACACCATTTTTTTACCGGCCATGGAGTTAAGGGACCAGGCAGGAGCTAACGGACCAGCCAAACATTCCTCCCGTAGGAAAATTTTGAATGTATTGCTACTGAAGTAACTTTTTTTTAAAGAGAATACATAGAACTGTGCATATTACTATATCTGTTTTTGAATACTTGGTATTATTGATATTTTATGGTCTCCAAGGCTGAACTTTGACAATTAATTCTACACTAATATATTTATAGAATGTCACTGAAGTATAATGTTGTGAAGGTATTTCTTATGAAAAATCTAGTAATATCATTTTAATATGATCAATCTAAATATTTAGCAAATAATTATTGGCTGAGGATTATAAAGTTTAACCGATCCAAGTCAATAGTGCCACGGGAGTACCATTGATAGAAAGTAAAAGAGTTCATACAAACGGCTGACAGACTGAAGTGACTTGATTTAATTGAATTCTGTAGAACGAAACAGTTTGCCTAATAAAAGGATTGTACATTTCTCGTGTTTTTGCTTGTATACTACATGTTACTACATCTTGATAACAAACACCTGATCACCGATCCCCTTCGCAGACCTGCTCGATCGGTCGATCAGCCAGCCGCCGACCAACCCACCATCATGATAATCCTTTGTCCACACCAAAATGGCCATCTAATTTCTTGTTCATCCCTCGTGTAAATCTAATCTATATACAGCAGCAATAACTCCGAAGCTTAATGGAATCGACCGCCTCTGTCATCGATCGTGCGTCTTGTTCTTGCCATTTTTGCAAGAACAGAGGCAGGCAGAGCAGACGGCAATGGCTAACTAATCGGCCATCGCAAGAAAATTGAACCACCCAACATCTCATGTGATGCCAGCCGCTAGTGTACGCGCGTCAATCCTTGGTCGGCGAGAGCTCGAGGATGCGGCCGGAGAGTGCGGTGACGAGCGCCGCCTTGAAGCTGGGGTCCCTCGTCAGCGTCATGGCCATCTGCTCCGCCAGGTTCCGCCTGATCAGCTCCGACGCCGCCGCCACGGGCTCGCCGGTCAGGACCGCCACTTCCTGTTGCTGCTGCTGCTGGGGATGGTGAGGCGCCGGCGCCTGGGGCGGCTTAGCGGCGTTCTTGCAGGCGCTGGCGCCGTCGTGCTGCTGCGGCTGCGCCGGCGGGGGCTGGCCGTGGTTGTGCTCGCCCTCGTACGTCGCCACCAGTATGGTGTTGTCGTCCGCGCTCCGCTGCACCTTCTTCTTGACAGGGCAAGCGGGCGCGAACGAGCACCTGAAGTAGGCTCTGGGGCAGGGGTTGTCCTTGGTCACCTTCTGCCCGTACTTCCGCCATTGGAACCCATCTTTCACCACCTGATGATAGATCGCAAGAACAGAGCCGAGATCAGCAACGAAATACACCTCAATTATGATGATACAGTACATCAATTGATAGGTTAATTACCAGGCTGAGGTCGGAGGGGTCGGCGTGGACGTAGAGCTTGGAGATCTTGGGCTTGCACTCCTCCCGGATGCGCTTGCACGGCTCACCGGAGGTGCACTCCATCTGGTCCGCCGCCGCAAAACCCAGAGCCGGCTTGTGCAGGTGCTGTGCCTCGTGGTGCTGCGGTGGTGGTGGAGGGGTGTCGAGGCTCTCGCTCTTGCGCTTCCTGGACGGCGACACCGACCCACCCTCCGACGTGGAGGACGGGTTGCCGCCGCCGCCGTTGGCGCTGGTGACCATGTCGCTGAACTGGCTCTGCAGCGCCTCGTACTTGGTCGCCACCGACGTGAGCATCTCGCTCAGCCGCCGGTTCTCCTCGCTCATCCGCTGCAGCTCCGCCTCAAGAACCGTAACCTATACATACATATACACATAGTCCATCAAACACACGCACATACGTTTACTTGGAGCTCATCAAAATCACCCAAGCAGAATCACGTCATGTTGTTCTTCTTGTGTGTTATCTCTGTATCGATGTATGTACCTCTGGGTCTTTCTTGAGAGGCAGGAAGTTCTCCTCGACGAGGATCTTGGGCTTGGGCAGGGCGACCACCGGCGCCTGGCGGTGGTGGCTGAGCGGCGGCAGGCCGACATGGAGGTCAAGGCTTAGGGAAGGCTGGCTGCTGATCCATGGATCCATCGATCTATCTGAATACCAAACACCTAGCTCTAGCTGTTCTCCCTCTGTTCGATGCCTCAAGTCAATCTACGTAGCTAGCCTGTGGAACACTGAAGAGAGAACTGGAGAGAAGTATCAGAAACTCTAGTGTGCGAGGAGAATGGCTCGGGGAGGAGTCCTAATATATAGATAGAGGGGAAGAGGAATATTGGCTAGGATGGTCAGGTCGTAGGAAGAAGAAGAGGTAGAACGTCAGACACACACGCGTCCTGGTCTCGCAGGGAGATTAGGAGCAGGAAAAAAAAAAGCAACTGAATAAACAAACGGCGAGAGAGGGTGCGGAATTTGAGCATGCGGATGGAGTGGAAGAATTGGGAAGGAGATCGGAGGGTGCCAGCAGCGCCAGCAAACAGACGACGTGCTAATAGCGACGCTTTCTTTTAATAATAAAATCTTGCATGGAAATTTTATGCTAGCACAGCAGTACAGCACTGTATTTATTATCTCTTAATTAACGAGTGGTGGGAGACGGGTGTGGATGTCGGCCAGCAGCAGCATCGCCGCTAGCACACTTTGGGATGGATGGATTTGACTGCCATCTGGGTTGGGTAGTGGTGATCAGGTCCAAAGTCAAAATAAGGGAATAGCTAAAGAGTACTGGAGTATTTATTCATCTAGGAAGTATTTGAAATTTTCATCCTTCTTATTTATCTTGAGATTCGTGTCTCATGTCTTTGGCAACTAGAGACCAACAGCGGAACTCTGAGGCCCCGCTCATTTCAGTTTCAGCTTCTAGCTTATTTTTCACTATTCATAAATTTCGTCTTTTTCTGAACTTTTGGTTTTTTTAGATTTTTTTGCCGGTTCTTTTTCCCGTATTCATTCGCGTTATCCGTAATGAGCTAACGTATTTTTCTTTTTTTATTTTTTTTAAATTTAATTACGCTAAATAAGCCACCTTCAGCTACAGTAAAATTTCAGCCGCTACAGTGCAATTTCAACCATAAAACACAGCTTTTCAGCCCAACCGAGTAAGGCCTCAGACAGGTTAGGTTCAAGGTTCACTTGGGTTAGTGTTAGGTTCACGAGAGCCCTAGGTATAAAGGAAGGCTAGTGGCACAGCGGACCGACAATGGCCGGCGACGCAGCGAGGAGGTCGTTGCACCACTGGTCGAAAGAGAGTGGTGGGCAATGGCAAGTGTGCGGAATGGGGCTTGGGCTAGGAGTCAAGTTAGGTTGGGCGGGAAAGCACGGAGGTTGAAGAGGTGGCAAGCGACGCCGGCAGCGTCCTTGGCGCCAATAGTGGCATCAGGAGGCAGAAGTGACGGCGGTTAGGGCTCGACAACGGGCCACGGCGATGACATGTCGGAGGGAAGTGACACGTCGGTAGGGTTAGGGGTTGGGGTTAGGGAGGGGATGTCGTGGCATGGGGAGGGAAGCCCTACCGACGTCAGAGGTGACACCAGCAAGACAACGGGGGAGATGACCAATAGGGTGGTAGTGGTAGCTTAGATGGGGTAGGGTTTGGGGTAGAGTGATATGAGATATTCATACAATTAGCGAATTTACCCGCATAGTTGCACGGCTAGCTACTATGATATAGTTATTTTTGATATACAACTCTACTTTCTATAATTAAAATACAATTGTATTTGTTATATAACTCATATATATATATATATATATATATATATATATATATATATATATATATATATATATATATATATATATATATATATATATATATATATATATATATATATATATATAGAGAGAGAGAGAGAGAGAGAGAGAGAGAGAGAGGGGGAATACGTTTTACTCCTACGTGTAGTTATTCCCACCTATGATATACCACATAGATAAACGTAACATACTCCTTTATCATCTTAAGTATACTCATATACTAATTCTAAGATACTTCAATGCTAGCCACATAAAAAATTGCAAGGGAGCACATGGTTTTTAGCATATTTTACTAATACCTTCATATTCGTACATAAAAATGAGTATGTTAAAAAAAATTATACATACCATCTTTAAAAGAGTATATACCATTTAAATAGTTTTATATCCTCAGATATATGTGTGTGTGTTAGTAGCGTTCAAGTTTTACGTAGACACCATGTCTACAAGATTGGGGAAAAGTGTCGCACTAACTTGCCCTTGGACTGCTCTCTCCAAAATCCCCCTGTTGCAAATCAACTAGCCTTGGGCACTCCCGGCAAAAGGCAGTAGAAAGAGGGGGACATGCAAGACTTCTTCACCCCTTCTTTTGGAGCCTGCTAGTTAGCTTAGCTGGCTGAGCTAACCTTTTCTTTTCTTTGTCAAGTCTATAATCAATCCTTTTTCCCCTTTGGAGTAGTACTCCTATGTAGTAGTAACAGTGCATCTTGAGTTGATTGCATATGCGGTAGTGTAGCATTTTTTTAAAAAAATTTGGCACTCCAACGCACAAATTTTCTGAGCTCAGACTGCGCGACAAGTTGGGCATGTACGACAGGTGGATGCCTACCATGCCGGGCAGGCTCGGGAGCACCTGTTGCACTCGACGACCGTGGCAGAAGACAACTAGCACATGCACTAGTTATTTAGGGCCTGTTTGGTTCATGCCTAACCTTGCCACGCCTAACCTTAGTCGAGTGTGGCGTGCCACACTTTTTGTGGCGTCCAAATTCCACGCGCACACCTTAGGCAAAGTTAGGCAAAAGACTGAGTCTATGACGCGTGGGCCATATGGCTAACAAAGTGTGGCAAGCCACAACTGTGGCAATGAACCAAAGACCCACCTAAGAAATTGTGGCGCGGCTAAGATTAGACATGAAAATTTTGGCTGCCAACCAAACAGACCCTTAGTGTAAGTATGCTTAAATTAAGCACTAATGCCAGGCTTAATGTAAGCAAGTACTATTGCACAATGGCTATCGAGCTCGGCAGTGGTACCGCGGTGTCTTAAACCTGCTGCGATGTGGGAGCTCGGCAGGTGACACATATCACCTGATGATGCTTTCACGGTCATGAAGCGGGCCTAAATTAAAAATTCATTCACCAAAAAACTAGATTTGTACAAAAAAAATCGCTTATGAACCATATATACGATCAACTCGTGTATCTTGCAACCTTGTTGGTTTGGTGATGTGGTATGATTCTGGCTGCCTTTCTTGTTTGGTGAGCTCCAAACTTGGGGGGCTAAGCTAATCAAATCAAACCCAGGGAACTCTTTTATATTTGCTGCACTCTTGCCAGATTCTGACCAAACAATTTTTGGTGAAGACCAGTAGTAGTACTCATCACATGAGTCAATGTTACATCCAAAAGAAAGATTTGTTTATGACGGGTGGTTTGGATTAATTCATAAAGATTTGTTTATGACGGATGGTTTGTATTAATTCATAATCAAATCAGTACCCCTTTTCTTTGACTGACAGCGTCATTAAGTACTTAGTTCGCTTCTTGTAAAAGGTTACGAATTTGCTTCTACCGAACAGGTTAGGAATTAGGGTTGAAGCGTTTTGGCGTGGAGTCCAAGGGGACGTGTTCAATGGACCTGCATAGTATAGGGGTTACAGAGACTTGGTATTGACAATAATGATGAGAGAGATAGAGTGGATAGTGAAGCGTAGGCACGTTACCGCAGAGACTTGTTATTGACAGGAACAGAGGAAGAATGGATTTTGGACCTAGTTTGTTGCCAAGAACGAATTGGCTCGTTCTAGGTCACTCGGCCCCTAGAGCAACTGGGCAAAGACCCAAGCAACCCCATGAGTTCAGGCCATGAGTTGATTTTGGCAAAAATTGATCGAGTGTTCTCCGTTGGTCCAGCTTTTTTTTTTAAAAAAAAAGAAGAAGAAGCAAAACATGTCTAGTTACCCTCTTCATAAATCTAACTATTGCCTAAAGACATGTTCTCATAGTATTCCTATATAACACTCATAAAAGACCAGCTTAGTCAGCAATGTCCGACTGATCAACTGTACCTTTATCCCAAAGAATGTCTTTGTCGGAGTCCAATTTGCTCACATGTGAACTCGATGGCGCCGCAATTTCATTTCGGCTCGTGAAATTGGCTAGACATATTATTTCTTCGTGGCATCTGGCCCTACCGTGGACACTTTGTTACCAATGTTGCAGTTAATGCGACGAAAAAAACTTTGACATCGAGTTCCAACACACTGTGATGCAACTATCGTCCTGTTGCGGGAGGAGCTTGTAGTCCAGGATTTGCCAGATAGAAAGACAATTTTTAGGCCTGCCCTGAATGTCCAGCCTGCCGATTGATTGACATTAACATCAACGAAGCTGTACCACACAGTCACTAAGGGCCTGTTTGGGAGAGCTCCACCAACTTCAGATTCACGAAAAACGTAGATCCGGAGCCGATTCACCGTGGAGCAGCTCCATGGTGGATCTGGGATTCGTCAAAGTGTTTGGTACAGCTCCACCTCCTCTCTATCTCACTTCCACCGGGCCCCACGCGTCGTGGGCAAAATGAAAAAAATCCGGCGGCGCAGCGCGGCAGCGGCGGCGCGGCCGGCGCAGCGGAGAAGAGGAGGAGGCGGAGCGGCCGCGGCGAGGAGGAGGAGGCGAGAGGAGGAGGCGAGCGGCGGCGAGCGGAGGAGGAGCGAGCGGGCGGCGGCGCGAGCGAGCGGGCGGCCGGCGCGGAGGAGAGGCGGAGCGGTCGGCGGGCGAGGAGGAGGCGGAGAAGAGGAGGAGGCGGAGCGGCCGGCGGGCGAGGAGGCGGAGCGGCCAAGCTGCGCAGTGCGCAGGGAGGACGGTGCAGCGACGAAAAAGAATTAAACGAACCGTTTTTTTTTGTAATCAGTGGCATGGTGGGTAATTTTCCCCAACTCCACCAATTTGGTGAATCTGGAGCTAGATCCATGGTTTTGGTGGAGCAGATCCACGGTGGAGCTGCTGGAGCTGGAACTGTTTGGCTTGGAAAAGTGAATCTGGATCTGGATTTGGTGAATCTGGAGTTGGTGGAGCTCTCCCAAACAGGCCCTAATTAATCGTTTCAGTAGTTGCCCTAGAAGCAGAAGTTGATATTGCCATGTGTCGATGGTATACACTAGATACTCCCTCCCATCAGCTTGAGAGCTACAAGTTCACCGATACTGCTAGATGTGTTCCAATACTCAGATTTACTGGGTACTACTTAGTATATGGGTCTCTTTTTCGGCTGTGTGCGGTTGCAGAGGCCGGAATTTTTCCATTATCTAAAATATGGGTCTCTTTTTTGACTTATAACTATGGTTTATGGTTTTTGATTGAAGTTTTTGAATTTTTGGCTGTTCACAACAGAGATTACAGAGAGATACTCGTTTACGATTTTGACTGTTACAAATATTGAGCTTTTAATGTGTACTACAATTAACTTGTAGGCCCCGTTTTAAGAAAATACTCCGTTTGAAAGTTAGGTACTATAGTAAAAGCCAAAAGCGACTTTTAGAATACGCAAAGAACAAGCCCTATGTAGGGTTCCGATCAATGTTATGTCCAGCTTCATGGAGTTATTTAATTTAGAGTCATAAGTAGTTTGTCGTTACTATGGCATCGTCTAACTAAGGGGGTGTTCATGTTAGCTTTTCCTGATAGTTTTTAGCTAAAAATAAATAGTAGTGGCTGAACGAAGTGGCTTTAAGAAGGAAAATACGAGCGGCGGAGAGAGTGAGGGATGCCTGCTCGGACGAGAGCAAGAGAAGTGGGGTGCATGATGTACCCGTAACCCCCATCTTATCCTCGGAGCGAGACAATAATGAGAGAAGTGAAGAAGTCACTTTGAGAAGCTGGGTGTTTGTGTTAGTTTTTAGCTTTTCTAAGTAGAAACTAGAAGTAGAAGGAAATATGAATATGGCCTAAGAGTAAATTGCACTTTTCAATAGATATTGCTCTCTATTTCACTTTGCACTAGGTTTAAGTAATAATTTCATTTGTGCACCACCATAGGCTAATCAGCTTACACTTTACATCAGGTTTAAATTGATAGTATGGCCATCATGCCTAATGTGGATGGAAAACAAATCCTTAATTACAACTTTGATATTTCATTAAAGCCAAAAGACTTCCATCCAAAGGACTTCTATGGTCACAGACCTCTAGAGGTTTCTCCCATAGTACCCTGGTCGAAGAAATACTATATGTGTTGCCCGATCAGACAACCACTTGGAGATTTTGTGAACTTGTATATGAACCCGATTCTAGGATATTCCTTCTGTGTGGTGGATAGAACACGTGCCTTACCCACTCCAAATAGCACGACATTTCAACCCTGAGTCTTTGATAACAATTGCCATGTAGTTATTTTCCACGTTCGTCTCCCACTGACAACAACCAACGATCAGGCGTCCTCTCCCTGACAATAATTACCTCCCCGATCGGACGCACTGTTTCTATAAGACGTCTTCCCCGGTGGATAATTGCCATCTCTTCATTGATATTTAAGGCTGGACGAGAGAAGACAAAAGGACAATTCACATCCTATTTGATTTAGTGTAATTCAGGCTAGTCTCCCGCCTTTTTAAAGGCACCCTATAACCAGTTCATACTAATAAAGAGTATCCCCATTCTCTCCTAAGGATTATAGCCATCTTTCTTATATTATTTTGTAAGATCGATGACTCAATCGTCGACAACCGATTCCGTCTGTGGGTACGAAGGCGTTGGATCCTTGAAGTTCTCTTTATTCAGTAATCATCATCCTTCCTTATTTTCATCAGTATCGTTCATGCGATCATGGCAGGAACCTGGGACAAGTAGAACTGGTTTGACTTGGCAGACTATCCAACCTCGACGTGAACACATACATCCGCGCCATGGAACATGATGCCTCGCCATCATCCTCTTCAATTCCAGGCTTGCCGGTCACTGAGACCAATGAAATTAGCTGGATGGAAGAAGATTTGCCGCTCCCATTAGTAACACACCCAGAGGAATCGGTTGTTTCAACCAAATCAGAAAGCCCAAGTATCTCTGCAAGCCAAGTGCTTCCTGCTGGCAAAAACAGCAACAAAACGCTTGATGCCATGATCCGAGAATCAGGGTGCTCTCAATACAGTCGTGGATAATCACTATTCACCGATGGCTCCTACATATTCCGGGAGCCGACTGACACCTGGTCATGGTGTCAATGAATTTACCTTTGGCAGAAAGCCGAGTGAAGATGATAACACTCAGCATCAGATCAATAATCCGTCGGATCAAACTGAGTTCACCATAAAGCCCACAAGAGGTGGTGATTTTCAATCATTCCCTATCGTGGAGGTTGCTTGCCAAAGCAATGGAAGACACTCTCTTAGTTTCAATGGGAGTTCATTGGGAGATTCGTGTTGGAGGCACGAAGTTAACACAATAGGTGGTGCCAATCCAAATGCCGTGCCTGATTCTTTACGATAGGGCCCGCCAAGACCCATTGTTCAAAATGGTGTAAATGCTCCTATGTCACCCAGAGAGGACGTTGGTAACATAGCTAGTGGACATCGATCGACTAATCCTCCTGCTTCTACCCTAGCACGCTTGATGGGTCAAATGGGACATGCTAAGGGCTTAGAGAGGAACTCAAGTCATCATACTCCTTCGCAAATAGGAATCCTTACAGGCAAGGTTGTTAAAATCGTGATTCTAATCGTAGAATCGTACAATTCCACGATCTTACAAAGCCAATCCAACTCAAATCACATCTTGAGTCGTACCTGGTAGAATCATGGTAGAATCACGATCCTAGTCATAGAATCATGATAGAATCACAGTAGAATCATGTAGAATCAATATCATCCAAAATTATGAAAGATATAGATGTTTGGTTGTGTCCTATCCCTCAATTCAAGTTATATGCTGAATACTAAGTAGTTAATAGCTTAGTCATTAAGATTTGAACATTTGGAATAATAAAAACTAATTTAATTATTATTTATTTTATATTTTTATGTAAAATGATTAAATTATGACAATATTGATAACAACGCTCTTCTAGTTGTAGCTCTCAATGACATAGAATTTATACCATAATTCTAGTCGTGAATAAAACATATTTATTAATCAAATTAGATGCCAAATGACCAAATAAACACTCATATCACTCTTGGAATACACGATGAATTAGAATAAATATGTTTTTGGTAGAATCGGGTAGGATCTTAGATTCTACGATTCAATCCTATAATGCAATCCTACCAAAGTGTTTTCGATCCGATTTAGAATCACGATTCTGACAACCTTGCTCACAGGTCCTCAGTAACCATTCAGAACTTGCAACAAGTCCATGATATTTTAAACAACCCAGATCCAATCCTGGTAGAGACTCTGGGATGCGCCTAGGTTGTAGGTCAAGTGTCAAAAATCCTTTAGCAGACCATGTGGCGCACAGAGATGCACAGGAAACAAAGGAACACACAGAGTCATACTTTAACCTTGTCTGAGCATTCCTCCCTTAGCAGAAGCCAATGTGGTTGGGCTGAAGATAATCCAACGGCTGGCACAAGACCCCCAAAGATTTTTGCAAGGGAGTCATGAGGGAAGATGACTCTTCAATGAAACCACCCTCCTCATTATGAAAAGTGAACACTTAGATCGGGTGACCTACAACATCACCTGAACCAAATAGTTGTTCGAAAACACCATGTAAGTGTCCATGACTGGGTCAAAGCTCTAGTTCCTCAGTACGACTACTAAGGAATTGGTCTCCAACTGACTACAATCCAGCTCATTTCCAAAGAAAGCGTCATGACTTGATCACAGGCTGTCAGGATTTCTCGGCAAGCCTTTAAGTAGTATGTTGGCTGAATAAGTTCTAATCAGCAAATCTAGAGAAATTCGATGGAACGTAGAACCCATTATAATTTTTTCAGATGTACATCACTGCCATCACCAACGTAGGTGCGACAATAATGTAACGGCAAATTATTTGCCCATAATTCTTGAGGAGTCTGCCCAATCTTGGTTGCTTAACCAGCTGGTCGGATAAATTTACACTTGGGAGCAACTCTGTGATCGGCTTATCACAAACTTCCAGGGGACGTATGATCGCCCCGAGAAAGAAGATGACCTCTACCGAATCAGGAAGGAACCCAATGAGACTCTTTAATAGTATATCAAGAGATTAAGACAAGTTTGTAATTCTGTTCTAGAGGTTGTAGATTCCTCTATCATCTAGCTTTCATAACTGGGCTAAGGAACTGAGGATTATGGAGGAGATTGCAATAAACCCTTCAAGGATGATCGTCAGACTATTCGGTTTAGTCGACAAATATGCAGTCGCTAGCGAGGTGGTTGAATAGAACAAGGCCATCAACTAGATAGAGGAAATTCCTCAACTCGGTCTAGATAAGAAAGAAAAAGAAACCAAGAAGTCTCCCAAAGGTAAGAAAAATCACAAACCCAACGCTGAGGAGGTTCTCAATAAGGCAAAAGCTCTGACCGACGAATCCAAGAAGAATAAAAGGTGGTGTCCACTTCATCAAGTGGCAGGGCACGATCTAGGCAGTTGCCACACCTAGCAGAAGAAGTTGGAAGACTATTATTCATGTAAGGGTTCTTTCCCTTCCATTTAGGAGATTGAAAAACTGAGCCCCAAGAAGAACAAGGATGGCGATGTGGAGATGGACTATCGGGAGCCATAGCATGCATCGGCATGATCTTTGGCGGGTCCTCCTCCTACGTGTCCAAACGTCATCTAAAGACTATGGAGCGGGAAGTGAACCTCACCGAATCTCCGATCGCTGTCAAGTCATCTAGGTGGTTGGAGACAACCATCTCCTTCATCCGGGAAGACTGCCACATTCCTTCAACTCAACCAGGTAGGTTCCTATTATCGTAGAACCTACCATAAATATTTACAGAGTTAATCAAGTTTTAGTAGATGGTGGTAGTTCTCTCAATATTTGGTTTATGGGAGCCTAAAAAGAAATGCGAATTCCCAAGTCGAAAGTAAAGCCCATGAAGTATACCTTTCATGGCATAGTCTTGGGATCTACTACCAAACTGATAGGGCAAGTTTCCCTAACTCGGAATTCCAAATAACTTCTAAATAGAAATAATCTCGTTCAATGTGATAGACTTTGAGATAACATGAAACGAGATTCTTGGTTGATCGGCATCAGCAAAGTTCTTGGTAGCCACGCATTACAGTTCGAGAGGATAGAAAGATGGCATATGTGTGTGATCGTACATCCCTAGAACTGGTCGATGAACTTCTGACAAGAAATGCTAACCCGTCTTTTATGCAGACTAAGCACTCAAGATCAATGGTGGCCCCAAGACCCTTCAACTATATCAAGGAGGTTCCACACGACAAAGACAATTCTCTAAAAAATGTCAAAACACCATTTGACTTGAAACTAGTGCCACCTTCCAAAAGATACTGGTTGGGGTAGGACTTAACCCCAAATATGAGGAGTCACTCATCTTCTTCCTCTGAGCAAACTCGAATGTATTCATATGGCATGCCTCTGACATGCCTAGTGTCCCCAGGGAGTTGATCGGGCACAGTCTAGCGCTCTGGCCTAACAAAAAACCAGTCAAGCTAAAGCTAATGCGCTTTGCACCTAACTGAAAGGAGGCAATCCAGTCAAAAATCAACAAGCTTCTCATGGCTTGCTTTATTCATGAGGTCAACCACCAAGAGTGGCTCAAAAATCTTGTAATGATTAGAAAAAGTAATGGAAAATAGCGAATGTGTATCGATTTCATAGATCTTAATAAACCTTGTCCAAAGGATGACTTTCCCCTTCCACGTATCGATTAACTTGTTGACTCTATCTCTAGGTGAGTTATTAAGTTTTTTATATACATATTCAGGGTACCACCAGATTAGTATGTGTAAAGATGATAAGGAGAAAATATCCTTCATCACGCCATACAACACTTCTTGTTATGTAAAGATGTAATTTGGTCTAAAAACACTGGCGCTATTTTTCAAAGGTTAATACAAAAAAAAAACCTTTAGTTTATAGATTGGTTGTAATTTAGAGGCCTATGTTGATGACTTGGTCATAAAAAGTATCAATATCGGGGATAATATCTCTGATCTGCAAGAGACTTTCACTAACTTAAGACATAATCTTAAGTTGAATATGGAGAAATGTGTGTTTAGAGTTTTCTCTAGAAAACTTCTTGGGTTCCTAGTTTCAGGTAGAGAAATTAAAGCAAATAGCGGCCATCAAGCATATGCGCCCTCCTATCATAAAGAAGAAAGTCTAAAAACTAACTGGTTGTTTGGTAGAGCTAAGTCATTTCATAGCATAGTTGGGAGAAAAAGGATTACCTTTAAGTTTTTTCATAAACATGAAAGTTTTGAATGAACTAAATAAGCAAATGATGCCTTTGAAGGGCTTAAAAGGTACCTTATGAGTACCTAGTCTTAGTCTCTCCAAGACCAAGAGAAACTTTGCTCTTATATCTCGTTAAAACGCCCCAAGCAGTCAGTGTTGTACTAGTTGATGATCGTGACAATATCCAACGACCAGTATATTATGTAAGTGAGGTCTTACAGGGACCAAAAGAGCGATAGTAAAAATACAAAAGTTGTTGTATGCCCTCCTTATGACTTCAAGGAAACTAACGCATTACTTCCAGGCCCACAAAGTGGTCGTACCGACTGAATACCCTCTAGGTCAAGTTCTCCAAAATAAAGGATCATTAGGACGTATAGCATAGTGGGCGGTCAAACTTGGGGAGTTCGGTCTCCATTTCATTTCACGAATAGCAACTAAGTCGTGGGCTTTAGCAGAATTCATCGCTGAGTGGACAAACCTTGAATCTACCCAAGGGCCCGAGTACAAACATCATGAGGAGTGGACTATGTACTTCGATGGTTCCTTGATGATAAAGGACCTAGGGCTGGGATAATCCTGGTATCTCCTACTAGAGAAAACATAAAATATGTCATTTAGTTAAACCTTTCCACTACAAATAATATGTCAAAGTACGAAGGTTTACTTGCAGGACTCCGAGCAGTCGAAGCACTTGGGATTCGTAGACTACTAGTGAAGGCAATTCTTAACTAGTAGCGAATCAAGTCGGGAATGAGTATCAATGCTCGAGTACCATATGTCATCTTATCTAGCTCAAGTAAGGAACTTGAAAGGCATTTCTTCGGTTTCGAGATCCAATATATTGCTAGAAAGGAAAACTTTCTGGTAGACTAGTTGGCATGGATGGCTTCCTCAAGATCATCCGACCCGCCCGAAGTTTTTCTCGAGAACTCGACAAACCCTCGATAGTCGAGCATTCTGAAGACGATCCACTGGAGATCGCTTAGATCGACTCCAATAATGATTGGATGACATCAATCTATTAATATCTTTAGCATGGCACACTTCCTGAAGATGACGTAAAGGCTAATCATACAGCTCAAAAAGTCAAATTATACACTTTGATCCAATGTACCCTCTACAAACGAGGAACTCATGGAGTGTGGATGAGATGTATATCTCAAAAGAATGGTTTAAAATTACTGTCCAACATACATGGAAACGTCTGCGGAGCACATCATTCCTATAGAAAACTAGTCGATAAAGCCTTCTAACAAGTATACTACTAGCCAATTGCCCTTTATGATGCCAAAGTCCTAGTGACAAAGTGTGTACAATGTTAGTTTTATAGCAGACAAGTACATCAACCTGCTCAAGCATTGCAAACAATACCACTTTCTTGGCCTTTTGCAACCTAGGGTCTAGACATTCTGGGACCTTTCCCAAATGCACTCGGGGACTTTGAATTTCTTTTTATAATAATTGACACACTCACAAAAATAGATAGAAGCTGAGCCAGTTGTTAATATAATAACTGAAGATGCCAAGAAATTCATCACAAAAAACGTGATTGCACAATTTGGTGTCCCAGTCATATAATCACAGATAACAATACACAGTTCTCGAGCAAGAACCTTCAGGAATTTGCGAAGATCTAGATATCAAGGTATGTTGTGCCTCAGTGGCTCATCCACAGAGTAACGGGGTAGTAGAACGAGCCAATGACATACTAATACAAGGGATCAAATGCCGAGGTTCAACCAATTAATACATCGGTCAGGAGCTTGGGTTAAAGTACTTCCCTCTATCTTAGGGGCTGTTCGGACCATGATCAGTCGTGTGATTAGTGAAATACCCTTCTTTCTAATTTACGATGCAGAAACCATACTTCCTCTGGAACTAAAGATTGGCCCTGCTCATACAAATCATTATAATGATAACGATCAAACAAAACGATGAATCAATGACATCAATTTCTGTGAAGAATGATGAAATGCAGTCTTAATACAATCGATGGTCTACCAATAAGCCATGCAAAAGTATCACAGTTGAAACGTGCAGCCTCGCAGCCTAGTTGTAGGCGATCTAGTTCTCAGAAAAATTCAGAGCCAAGAAAATCACAACAAACTTTTGCCTAAATAGGAATGTCCATACACTATGGTCAAAGTCATCAGACCAAGCTCGGTATGACTGGCCATGTCAGATAAGTGTGTTTTGTCTAATTCTTGGAACTATGTGTAATGTATTTTTTGTTTCAATATTTCAATAAAGTTTCATCATATTTCTTTCTATTCCTGTGAGTATTTTTATTTGTACTCTAGTATCCCATATTTGATCACATATTATTGTTGTCTGAGAGATTTATTTTCCTCCAAACCCCTTCTAAGGGATGCCTTTTACTTTGTTGGCTTTGACATTTTCGTCAAAAACCATGTGGATTCCTATTGTGACTATGGTTCTTATGATAATCTGCAGATTTTCTTCAAAAAAAATACAAGTAAAAAAAGAATTATATAGACAACTAAGATAGTTATTTGAATGCTCGGGAGCTTGAAGTCTTTCTTTCTCACTTCGACATTCTGTTCTTCTCTTGTGTAAATCTGGTCATGACACGGAAAACCTTCTAGTCAAAATATCTCTTCTATGCACGTGGTCTTGCCCACTGGAAGGAGTTTCCTACCGACGGCCTTTTTCCTATAATCTTTGCTACCAGTCGAAACTTAAGCATGAATATGTTTTGAGAAGTATTGTTCAAGTTTTCACTTCTCAATAATCTTACGACCAGTTTAGATAAAGTTTACAAATAAAGGCACTTATCATTTTTGCATAGATCATTGCATAGCTTTTCTTATTCTACATATCAATAGGTTTATGTCATATTTTTATTTGATTAAGTTTTGAACTATCTCGATTTTGAAAATAATATCTAAGTCTAGTCAAAATCATTCATAGCTTCTGCTCGATATGATTTCCTAGAAATTACTAGATTATCTCTACAACAAAGTCAGAGTTCATCGATCGGAATAAACATACATCTTGTCTTGATCTACTGCTTTCTTAGTAAGTTCTACTACTAAACAAGAAGTCGGGGGCTAGGAAAGATACACATACTCATTAAGTTGAGAAAATGAAATAAACTTCATTGATAGCAAAGGTAAGTTTTTTTACATACAGTACTTCCTATAGGTTTGTGCAAAGCCACTACTCGGAGCTATCAGACTAGTCGCTATGCGATGGAGAGCCAACCTTCATCTCCTCTGCTACTTGGCTTCCAAAGGGTTTCATCTCTTCGAACAACTTAGCAGTGTCTTCCTTCGATCAATCAAACTCCCCTCTGAATGGTTGAAGATCATGAGTGGGGGTTGCCAGCTTTAAGCTTTTCTAATGCAAAGCTTACTCCATTATCCATGGAATTCCTCATTGTCCACACATGGTTATTTCGAGAAGTAGCTAGAAGACTTTGAAGATGTTCAAGTTGTTGGCCCAGTCAACTTACCTTCTCAGTCACATCCTCCGAGGAGGGCACAATTGCTTCCGAGTCCATCTTGAAAAGCAAGCTATTGAAAAGAAGGCTCTTGTCTTAAAGGGCTCCTTCAATTTCCTTCTTCTTCACCTCCTCATAACCAAGAGATTTTTTCAGTTCTTCGACTTTGAGAGCTTGCTCTGTGCAAAAAATCCGAGATGACAGACGTTTCAGTGGATGCCACTCCTCTCCAAGACTGAGATGAAGATGTTGACCATCAGGGGCGGAATCAGGCTCAGCCCAAACCTTGGGCTGGGCCAGCTAGTTTTGGGCTGTCTTGAGCTTTCGTTCCTAGGGTTTCACATCTAAGTTACTATTTTTTCCTATGGATTTTGGTTTTCAGATCTCGAGCTATAGTCTACTTAGCCTGAGACGAGGCTGGCTCCATCAATCGCGTCCCGGACAACACCGGTGCCGAGCGCCTCCGTAGCAACAGCCTCAAAGTGGGTGCGCAATGTTGCGCTGTTGATGGCGTGGAAAACGGCGGCGATAAAGAAGCATTGTACAAAGCGTAACAATAGTTAGCTTAATATGATGCAAAGTGTTTCTTACCCCTGGTGCAAAATAAAATAGGAGACACAATACGTGATGCAATTGCAATTTACGCTAAATTAATTTAAGTGAAATAATTCGACCCTGTCTGTAGTACTTATTACTTGCGAAATGTCCTAGTATTTGTTTTTTATGACATGACAGTCCGGCTGGCAGGCAGCGGTCAAGGGACGGTTGGAAAATCGAGCAGTGACAAGGATCTTGCAAAATGACGGAGAAAGACAATACAGGAAGAGAAGAGGAATAACAAGTAAACTATGGACTGGTCACTGTTATAGACTTTTGTTTTGTCTTTTACTAGTAGAAGGTTCGTTTCCGAATTCATCTAAGAAAGAGCTAAATCAATTCGTTAGTTTTTTTTAAGGGATCAACTAATGGTTTAGTTGAGAAATAAAAACTAGAAGGATGGACACGTGGCCAGTGGTGAAAGTGAGGGTGCTCACTGTTGTAAATAATGCACAGAAAATTAGATACAAGAGATACGTATTTTTACGTGGAAAACTTTTACAGGAAAAACCACAAACGCTCGAAGGCAAATTACTATAATGAGTAGAGGGCCATATGTGAAATGAAGGAGGCACGAAGTCAGTAGGTCCCTGCCGTCAAAACAAAGGTGGCTGCGCAAAGTACGGAGAACGTGGATGCCACGGCTAGTGCCCACAGCACCCCCTGGTGGGTGGACCCTGAGTACCTGCTCAGTGCAGGCTTGCAGCGGTGACCCGTGACAATGATCCCCACGAATTCCTATGCGTCTATAAGATAGCCATCGAGACCACGGGAGGAGACAACTCAACGAAGGCGAAAGGGCTACAGCTCGCTCTACAGGGGGTCATGTTATCCTGGTTCTTCATGATTGCTCCTGGCTTTATTTACGTATGGGAGCAAGTCCATGACTTAATACACAACAACTTCTAAGGCAACTACGTGGAGCGGATCGATGTCGACTAGCTCTTCGCAATAATGCAACTCCCCAAGGAGAAGCTATGGGAGTACTTTCAATGTTTTGTGAAGGTCAGATGTCAGGTGAAAGACATCAATGAGATGACAATCATCAATGCCACCATTCACAGCCTTTGGAATGGGCCCCGCATGGGATACAACGCCTAAAAACCTATAAGAACAGTGGCCAAGCTCTTCGACAAATGGAAGAATACATGAGGGCCGAGGAGAATGTGATGATGCATGAGGTTGGCATCATAGGGCCCACCACTGAGGCCAAGCCCGCCCCCACGGCCCTGAAGGAGGGCTTGAACTACAAACAACGAAAGGGCCCCTTGGCAGGTACATGCTTGGCATCGAAGGAGGCGGCGATAAGGTCTTCACCCTCGAAAGCCACAGCCGTGGTAGAGGAAGGGGTCATGGTTATGAAGGGGGTGAGGCCATGAGGAAAGGTGTCAGTAGGGGGTGTGGTACGGAGTGCAGGGAAAGGGGGAACACGCGACGTGATAATGTCCCACCATAGCGGCTCTTTGCGAAAGCGCGACAAGTGCGTCTACAAGGTCGTCTGTCGCTAGCGAGCAGCCCAGCGTGTTCAAGAACATGTCGGCTAAGTTTGACCCCCTCTTGCGCTTACCAGTAGCCGGCTTGGGTCGTGCATCATCACCAAAAACATTGTCACGAGCACCATCGCCATGGCTAGATGACGTCGCACCCCTATGGCAGCCGCTATCATTTCCTCGGGTTAGCTACGAACGACGTCGACTAGCACACGTAGGGTGGCTGGATGACTACACGCAGGCTAAAAAGTAGGGAGTGCAAGACAAGGGTCAACGGTGTGCAAGAAGAAAGGAAATGTAGAGCAGCGAAAGGAAATAGGAATACGACCAAGAAAATGCAAATCTTTGTACGCCTTAATATCGTTGGGATAGGTGCGCATTTTGAGGGTGCCTAGCCGTGCCATACATGTGGCCTGTCACATGAGGCGGCCACTGTATCCTAGGAGACGGGACAAGTGGCGGCAGACAAGGACCATGACACGGCGTGGGAGAGGAGGGAGCACCGTAATCAAAAGGCATGGCCAACAAAGACACGAAGCCTAACCAGAGATAGGGTACTGTTGGAGAAGTGGTCCTCACCTAGGCCCAGTCGGCCAACCTGGGCAAAGGCCCATTATACCTGTAAATAGGATGCATGCCCATTAAGGCTATGCCAAGGAAAGAACATATGTTCCCTTACAAGTAGAGGTCCATAGGGGCATTTGTGTAAACCTCCTCTCCAATGGCTATAAATATGACTCTTAGTGCACCATGAGGAGGGAGAGCGCATTTTTGAATACGGGAAATAGACTTGAGCAAAGATTGTTAGATACAGTTTACAATCTCTCTCTCTCTTGAGTTTTAGGCTTCAGACCCCTTGGACGGGCCTTCCGAAGCCCCTGCATCCACTGTTTGGCACGTAACCAAAACAGTGGGTTTGTAATATATTTTTCATATAGAGTTTTTAGTGTAAAATATTACATAAAAATATAATTAAAAGGCTGAAATAGAAAGATGAAGGGACTGAAATACAAATGTTCCAAACCATCCGCTAAAACCATTGTATATTAGGGGGGAAATTTTATATAGAGTGACCTGATAGGAAGTACTCTAGAAAGTTATTTCTTGAGAGACTATCCTGCATTGCACGCGCCGAAGGGACTCGCAGAAAAGAGAGATGGAAAGTGGTAGTGGCATCAGCAGAAGTAGCCAATTACGCCTTGACTTGGGTCGTCTCGTCGTAGGAAGAAAGGACGGACCGGTAGACGTGGTGCATGCACCACTAGACAGCGAGTAGTGGCTTCCACGCGACGCGCGGGACCGCACCGCAAGTACCCACATGTCGAAAGAAACAAACGAGGACGAGGCGAGAGGAAGGAAGGAAGGAACCGCGCGCCACTGGCATGTCTCACTCTCCGGTGGGCCCGCCCTCCGACGGTGACGTCGACTCGTGGGGAAGTCTAGAGGGAGTAGGAAAAAGTCGTTGCGGGCCTGCAAGTGGCGCAGTCGGCGCTGGACCTTGACCGCGCAGCGCAGCTGTCCTCGTCAACTTTCGCAACAACGTGCGCAATCGATCTGCCAATTTGCCAGATGACACGCTGGCAACAATAATAACGTGTGTGTGTGTGTGTGTATATATATATATATATATATATATATATATATATATTCAGCAATAAAAATCTTCCATCACGATGTTTGATTTTGTCTTTTTCTGATATTTTATTTTTTAGCTTTTTTATCTTCTCTTTTTTCATATTCTTTTGTATTGTTCATAAGCTAACATGTTTTTATTTTTAAAACTTTTAAATTTAATTACATCAAAAAGACACAACAGTTATAGTGTAAAATAAATCAGCTATAACATGAAACAATGAAAAATAAACCATAAACAAAATTAAACCTAAATGAGTAGGCAGCGAAAATTACAATCTTGTGTTGGAAAGGATCCGCAGTGAAACTATCTTACTGGACGGGTTTGCAATTCGCGTGTTTTTGACAAAAGATTTTTGATATGTTATTGTTATCCACGGTGACTTATTAAAAATTCACACGAACCTGGAGTCGATGACAATTGACATTTGCCATTTTTTCAGCTTTTTAGTCAATTTTTTACTTTAATTTCTTTCATCAATCACTATTTATTAAATTAATAAATTGTAACCCAAAAAAATACCCTCATTGTAATACGTAGACATGAAAAAAATCAATCATCTCTAGATCGCTCTACCGAGGAGCTTGCAACTAGCGCTGATGAATACTGTCGATGCATTAGTCCCATGACTCGCTAAAACCTAAGTAGGATAACTTATGGCCTATGGGTTGACGATGATATGTATAGTCATCTATAGGCCTGAATAAGGTCCTGCTCAAAAGGGCTTATTTTGAGTGGT
This sequence comes from Dendrocalamus sinicus, assembly GCA_036346575.1. Lineage (NCBI taxonomy): Eukaryota > Viridiplantae > Streptophyta > Magnoliopsida > Poales > Poaceae > Dendrocalamus > Dendrocalamus sinicus. The sequence continues at coordinate 16,099,298 of CM070646.1, forward strand.
TTTTGGTTGAAAATCATTGTAGTTGACTGAAAAAATAATGTAGCTGACGATAGGTTATTTAGTGTAATTAAATTTAAAAAATTTAAAAAAAGAAAAAACAGGTTAACCTGTCATGGACAGTACAAACGAATACGAGAAAAAAAATAGAATCATAAAAAAAGCTCAAAAAATACAAAAAAATATAAAAAAACAAAATTGTTGAATAATAAAAAATAAGCCAGAACGCCAAGCTAAAACGAGCGGAGCCTAAGTCAATCTTCTGTCATGATCACTCCACTGAAGAGGTTGTAAGTGGTGCCGACGAATACTGTTGCCTCTTGGCGCGCCCGTCCCTTGTCAAAACTCAGGATAAACCAATGTGTTGACGATGATGCGTACAATCTCGCATAGACCTGAAGAGGTCAGTCTTCGCCGGATCACTCCAGCGGTGCAGTTGTTGTCTTCAGTTGTGCTTAACTGTAATCCCATGTGTATACGCATTTGACGGGCGAGACCGGTAAATGGGATGTCAAATACAACCACCTAGCTAGCGCACGTTGGACGTGCGCGCGTGCGTGCGAGTCTGATCGCCGTGGACGTTACTCGTTCGCTTGACGGCCGGTTGGTGCAGCCGGTCAAATTAAAGTAAACCCTCTCTCTCTTTCTCCTCTGCGAGCTGAACTACCACCAGTAGCACAGCTTTGACTAATTAATTGCTTCGCTAGTGCTCCACCAACTTTGACCTGATGGCAATGTCAATCGTAATACGGTGCGTGTCAAGCTCGCCTAGTTATCCGCAGCTAGCTCAGCTTCCTTTTCTTTTGGATGTCACGACCTGCATTTTTACCATAAAATAAAATACTAGTCAACGAATTATTATTTATTTTAGTCGATAGAATATCGCTCTATCAAAATAATAAACTCATCAGAGTGTTACAGCAGAATAATAATTAGAGACAGTAAGTTACATCCATCCATATAGCCACGTAGGGCTAAAGTACCATACAACCAGTTCAATAAAGTTATTACAATACTAGAAAGATGGTGTAGTTTACCAGTCTACTTATACAAGAGAGATAAGTACCAATATAATACATTAATGATACAGTACCCTCAAGGTCGAGTTCGTGCCGCCTCTAGAACTCTAGTCGTCCCAATCCTCGTATAAAGTGTAACCATCATACGGTTCTGCTTCGGCACAATCTCCCCCCTATTCGCAATGGGCTCCTCCGGGTAGGCCTCATCCCCTCCAACTATAGGTCCAAGCTAGCTATTCTCTAGATGAAGGAAATAATAGAAGAATAAGTCCGAGGTACTCAGCAAGCTCATATAGCAATTATGCATTGTATGCTTCTGCCTATCTCTTTTCACTCATCTTGTTATCATTCTCATTCTCACTATATAGAAAATAATGGTTTTTGGGTTGCAAAAGAATTCAAAATATTATTCTAGAAAACTATTGAACACTTGTATAAACAGCTAAGACCTCCATTAGTTTTCATAGCCTCCAATCCAGAAGATAGACATGAATTCATGGTCTATAAAGCATTGTTCAAGCTTGTATCCTGTTACCCATAATCACTCTGATTCTGGTGGCGCATGGATTTTCACATTTTCTTAGATGCGATGTCCAAATCAGAGTACAGAACTTTTATGCCATCTTAGTATATTGTATCTTCACCTAGCTACTCCCAATTGGTAGCCTAGGGCAGTATCTGACCCTCACCCAGACCCACCAAAAGCCTCATGACTGGTGGTTGGGACGGTTCGTTCACCTATACCCAACACTTAACTACATAATATATCACCTTCGCGTACTCCGCTTTTGGTATCTGACCAGTCCTGGGTTCTTGCAATCCACATCCCCCAGTTCTGGCATATGTACCAGTTCTGAATTCTTGCGGATGTGGATCTCCTACTCCCGGCTCTGACCAGCTCTAGGTTCCTCCCCTAAGTAATACTTACCCATGTGGAGAATATAATAACTTTGATAGTGCTAATAATCATGTCCGTTCTCAGACGAAATAATGGTTGATACGAATAATATGGTCTATGCATACGAATAATAATGGGTGCTATGATTGCTTGGCATAGTTCATGGCTTCACTGGCTCGCTATGTTGGCCTATTTGGTGCCCTTGAGGTTTAGAGTTTTGTGGTTGGTTTGGCTTATTTCATGTTTCCATAGATCTAGCTATGTCATTCTAGTTGACGCTTAGTAGTGTTGCTCTAATGTTTGGCTATGTCATCTATGAGGTTTTAAATAACTACTCAGGGTAGGATTCTTGGCATGGCCTACCTCTGTCGGTTGTTTGTCGGGTTGATTTGGGAATGGGGAAGAAATGGCCTTGGCATAGCTTTCTCCCTTGTCGTCCAGCAGGTGGGGACCTTGTGTTGTGGTGGCCATCTCCTCCTATTGTTGGGCTCCCTGCTCCTGGCTCTTGGGGTCAGCTGGTTGTGTGTTCGTCTTGCTCCTGGATCGTGCTAGCTCAGTCTTGATTGTTTCTCTTGTGCTTGTTGAGGCATATATTGTGGCTGGATCTAGGATTTGGGGTTGGCATTGAAGTGGATGGGGAAGGGCTAGGGTCTGGTGCTGGTTTGGATGCTAGTTGTGGCTGCCCTAGGGCTCTCGATGGCTTGGCCAAATGTTACCTCTCTCCTCTCCTTTGGCCGAGACCCTGGCCTTATCTTTTGCCTGTGTTGTCCAGGATTCCTCTTGTGATTGTATCATGGGATGCATTGAGATATTTTGGTGGGTTGCTCTATACAGTGATCATTCGGAAAATAAATAACTCAGGTTTGTTTTTACTGTCGAATGATGACCTTATAATTGTGAGAGGTGCCAACTAGCCCTTGGACAGCTTGGTATCTCCGTGAACAGATTGCCCTGCCCGAAACTAACCTCTAGGGCTATGACAGCAATTTCGCTCTCTTTTTTATTTTATGACTTTTCATTTATTCATTTTATTCGGTCTTTTTGGGCATTTTGATACTATGTTGTTCATGAATGAAATAGCAGTGCAGTGGTGATTCTGAGATTGTTTTAATGTATGAAATGTGATACATGTAGGTTTACTTGTTCCTTAACTTAATGCACGGTAGAAAATATTAACTAATCCATAGGTAATTCCTATTCTCAAACAGTCTGAATGTACAGGTGTATGTATGGAATGACTCCTCTTCTCTATCTCTATCTCTATCTCTTCTTCTCTACCCCTAAAATACACCAGTTCAGTTCTTTCCTACGCCCACCCCAAATTGTGCCCCCAACAGTCATGAGTTTTCCTGCATCCACACCAATTCGTGTCCCCAGGAAAACCAACCAGTGAAATCAACGATCAATGATCAATTCCCACCTTTCTCTCTCCTTACCCACTCATATCCAACGATCCAAATCCCCCGCGCGATACGATCCTTCTAAAAATAACACGCGATTTTGATTATTGAATCGTGTATCAGAAACCAAATCTTACCTGTTTTGGACAGCTCATTTAGTTTCGTTTTGGTTTATGTACGGATCTTATTTGTTTAATTTCTTGGGAAGATGTGGCTACGTGATTTTATTTTGATTTGTGTCTCTAGCTACATGGCAACATCGATCAGGCATTTAATTCCTCGCTGTGCTTATTTATCCGCAATAATCCAGCCCCGTTTCCTCTTGGAGAATATATAGATACATGTAAAGACGCCATGACTTTTTATGGATGATCCTTTTTCAAAGAAATTTATGGATTATATTTCAAGACCACAACAAAGTTGGTGAATACTACCGGCGAGATTATCGGTACGTATTAGCGAGCGAAAAAAATAGATTAAAAAGTGTCAGAATAGTTTTATTTTTTAGCGTAGTGTAATTATTTTGCATGTCAATTCATGAGGGATATGCCCGTATTTATTTAATGGGAGTGTCTATACAACATTCGACTGTTTTTGAGGACAAAAACAGTCAGATTGATCTGAGGCGTTAGATGGAGATCCAACGCCCTAGATCATTTTTTAGGGGGGCTTGCATGGGTGGATCTGTTGGATGGAGATCTAACGCCTCAGATCAATCTGACTGTTTTTGTCCTCAAAAACAAAAACAGTCGAATCTCTACCCCTAAAATCCACCAGTTCAGCTCTTTCCTACGACCACCCAAAATTGTGCCCCTAGCAGTCATGAGTTTTCCTGCGTCCACACCAATTCGTGACCCCAGGAAAACCAACCAGTGAAATCAACGATCAAGGATCAATTCCCACCTTTCTCTCTCCTTACCCACTCATATCCAACGATCCAAATCCAAATTCAAAGGCGACGCCCACCTCCCCCGCGCGACTCGCGATCCCAAGCGGACCCACCGCGCGCGATCGGATCACACCGCCGTCCCAGGCGTCGCCTCCTTGACTCCGCCAAGCCTCGCGCGAGACGCCGCGCCGCCACGAACACGAAGCCGTCGGCCTCACGCGACTCTCGGGACGCGCGCGCCTCCTGACTCCGCCTCGAGAGATCAACAAGGGGACGAGGTGGCGTGGTACGTGGATGGCGTGCGAGCGAGAGAGGATGACTTGACCACGGGAGGCGAGCGAGTAGGGCCGCGACTGGAGTCGTGCGAGCGAGGGGAAGGCGTCGCCCGGCGGACGACGAGCGAGCGAGCGAGGAGGCAGCGGCCGAGGCCGCCTCACGGCGACAACAACGGCGTCTTCCGGATCCTCGCCTCGCGCCTCGCATCTCACTTTCCTCCTGGGTTTCTTCTTCTCCCTCACCTTGGGTGTGTCTTCCTCCGCCAAACTGAAGGTATGGAACCCAAATCGCCCAGATAACTAGATTGTGTAGTTGGATCTGTAATGGATGTTGGTAGATCTGGCTGTTTCACATGAGCATTCTGCCACTGGTTATTCCCCATCGCTATTCATGAACATTGCTCTGCGATAGATGTTGGTAGATCTGTGGTAGTTCGGTCATTCCCCATTCATACTTGTTCTGAAATCTCTCTGTGGTAGATCTGTTAGGAACATATATCTCCTCAATATTTTGCTGTGAGCTCTCTCTGTATTGCTTTCAGTTAGTCGATGCTTTTCCTTTTCCGTTATGCACGTTGTTACTGTCATACATTATGTAAATCAGTCAGTACATTATTTTTATGCACCGGGGGCATGAGATCATCGCTGCTTAAGCTAGCTGCCTCTCACCAAGTACACAGCTTTCATGATTCAGATCACACCAGAGTCAGGCCAGATAAGATTGTTGTGATGTTTTGATCCTCCAAATCTAGAAGCCAAAGACAAAGCTAATAAGATCATGTTCCTTTTCTTTCCTAACGCTCAAGATTGCTCTTCTTTCTTTGGGAATGCATGCAAAAGTCTTGTGCAATGTATGAGCCTTTGTGTGAGAGGAATATGTGCTATTGGTTGGGGCCAGCAAGTTGACGTCAAATATGGCAGTTTGGACCTTCCCTCCGTTTGCCTCTTAATTTTCCAATGTCTATTACATATGTTGCCAATCGATGGGTTCTGATTCTGATTACACGCGGTATAAGCTACGATTCTGACGCATTACATGATGCATTGCATTGCATGAAATCGAAATGAAACAGTGATACGATTCTGAGATGTGTTGTATTGCATAAAAGAGTTAATAATGAAGCGGATACAGGGATAGCGATATATAGTTCACAAAGATGGGAGGTGATAACAGTAAAATGATTACAGAGATAGTGATGTGTAGTTCATAGAGATGGAAGGTGGTAACGAGGAAATAGCTACAGAAATATTGATGTATAGCTCATAGAAATGAGGAGTGATGATAGTAGAATGGTACAGAGATAGTGAGGAATAGCTCACAGAAATGGGAAGTGATGGTTGTAGAATATTACAGAGATAGTAAGGAGCAGTTCCCATAAATGGGAAGTGAGGGCGGTAGAATAGTTACAGAGATAGTAAGGTGTAGTCCACAAAGATGGGAAGTGATAACCGATAAGTAGTATAGGCTAAAGATTTGAGAATGTGCATGAGCATGTGTATGGGCATATGCATAATAATCGGTGGATGAGAATCGATAAGGATATGAAAAAGGGGCATGTGCATGATGAATAGCCCATCGGATCATGAAATGGTTAAATGGAAGAGTGGTTAATGAAATTGGAATGATTATGGTCTAATGAATGAACCTGTTATTTGATGTTTTGCTTTGTACTTGCTGAGTCGGTGGACTCAGCCTTGCTTTGTTGATGTTTTTTTAGGTGACCGTTGAAGGCATCGAGCACACGCGGAGTAGCACATGGATAATCGCACGAACTAGCACGGGCTGCGTTTGACCACGGCCGAGTGGTCGTAACGACACTACGTGGTAAAACGGTCCCGATGCCCTTCGACCACGCCGAGTGGTCGTAAACCTCTCGATGACCTTCGACCACGCCCAATGTGGTCGTAAAAACCCGTGGCCTTCGACCACGGCAAAAGTGGTCATAAACGCCACAATGTGGTCGTAAACTACTCTGAGAGCTTTCGACCATGGCCAACGTGGTTGTAAACGACCTGGTTGGCTTCCGACCAGTGACTACGTGGTCATAAACGACTCTGGTGGCTTTCGACCACGCCAACGTGGTCATAAACGACTGGTCGGCTTCCACCGGTGACTACGTGGTCATAAATGACTCTGGGGGCTTTCGACCACGGCCAACAAGGTCATAGAGATCTTTCAACCACCCAAAATGGGCTATGACTTTGCAGAAAATGTTCAAAACAAACTCAAACTTTCCAAAATAATTGTCAATTGTGAGTGTAAGCTGACAGGCTTTTTTGTTATCAACTTTATGCGCTTGTGGAATGGTATTAGATTACCATTGTTTTCAATTGTGAGTAAATAATCTTTTGTGTACTTGGTAAAAATATTCTACAATTAATTGTTATTTTATGACATTCAAGTGTAATAATTCGTACAGGATGGGAATGCACTGAGGACCAAATTCTTGGTAGAGATGTTGAAGTACAAGGACAACGAATCTAAAACAACATTCCTGAAGATATACAAGAACTTATTAGGCGTGTGAGGATTTAGGTGGCTTCAAAAGATGTAATAGCTGTGATGTTATTTATTGACAATGTTGCTCTTTAAGCATAATTGCTATGGACTCAACAATATGATAACTCATCATGAATCTCTTTTGGCATGAGTCTTAATCTATCTCACTATTTACTTCATTTTTAAGAAACATAGTCTTAATAAGTGTGACTTGAGGTAGTCTTCTGCTGCTGAGCAACTAGAGGTAGTCTTCACTGCAAGGTTGTCATTTGGTTGTTTTCATGTGCATCCCTCAAATACCGCCGTAGCGTTAGCACGGGCACTCTACTAGTCTCCTGTAATTTAATTCCTCTATTGTAAGCTATGTACTAATGTAAACAGACTGTTAAACTTTGGTTTGTAATAAAAGATATGACTTCTGTTTTTCTATTTGGTTGCATTTACTCAACTTAGATCGCTTAATTACTATTATTAATGCTAATTACACAGATTAAGTTAATTAGAAAATGTGGGGCGTTACATTTTGATCCAAAGAATCAAATAGTTTGTTGTGCGGGAGGTCATACAGAGGCCCAAGTTTTAACTAGGGCTTGGATGACAGTTATTTCAAATGTACTCCCTCTATTTCAAAATATACGGCTTATTTTGAGTAGACATAAAGATTAGGGCTGCTCCAACCAGTTTAAAAGCCTTAGCTTCTGGCTTTGGCTGTTGGCTTTTGGCTACAAATGCACTGTAACGGCTATTAACTTTTTCAGAGTCAAAAATAAGAAAAATAATTAAAAATAAAAAACATGTTATATCATCATGGATAATGCAAAGGAAGAAAGGGGAAAAGAGAAAAACCAAAAAGCCAAAAAAAACAAAAAAAGTTAAGAAGCCGACACATTTCAAATGGCTTCTGGCTTTTAGAAGCTAAAAACTGAAGCCGATTGGAGCGGGGCAAGACGGACATAAAACCAAAAGAAAGATGAGAGGAAATGAACATACTGCCCCTCTATAAATATATTGGAAATATAAGAGAGAATAGTTAATGAGGTGTTACTTATGAATGAAGGAGAGAGAAGCTGTGACAAATAAAGTCATACAAGAAAAACAAGAAATTTACATACATGTCTTATATTGTAAAAGAAGATGAGAAAAACTACATGCCTTATAAAAAGAAACGGAGAAAGTAAAAGTGAACCCCCGAAAAAAAAGTAAAGTGAAATATATGGGTATGCCCCTAGTTCAAAAGAAAAAAGGGTTGGATGAGTGGATATTTTACCAAAATTTCCTCAAATACTATCTCAATGTATGTTTAAGGCAAGGGGATAAGTCTACATAACATCCTAAACTTTATTTGAAAGTTTATCTAGCACCTTGAATTATAAAACCAGACATTTAACCTTTGAATTTTATAATCCAGTTCAAATAATATCCTGACCCGATTTCCTATGATAGTATTACCCATATGGTACGATAAGTGAACGATTTTACCACACTAGTAGAGTGCCCGTGCTAACGCTACGGCGGTATTTGAGGGATGCACATGAAAACAACCAAATGACAACCTTGCAGTGAAGACTACCTCTAGTTGCTCAGCAGCAGAAGACTACCTCAAGTCACACTTATTAAGACTATGTTTCTTAAAAATGAAGTAAATAGTGAGATAGATTAAGACTCATGCCAAAAGAGATTCATGATGAGTTATCATATTGTTGAGTCCATAGCAATTATGCTTAAAGAGCAACATTGTCAATAAATAACATCACAGCTATTACATCTTTTGAAGCCACCTAAATCCTCACACGCCTAATAAGTTCTTGTATATCTTCAGGAATGTTGTTTTAGATTCGTTGTCCTTGTACTTCAACATCTCTACCAAGAATTTGGTCCTCAGTGCATTCCCATCCTGTACGAATTATTACACTTGAATGTCATAAAATAACAATTAATTGTAGAATATTTTTACCAAGTACACAAAAGATTATTTACTCACAATTGAAAACAATGGTAATCTAATACCATTCCACAAGCGCATAAAGTTGATAACAAAAAAGCCTGTCAGCTTACACTCACAATTGACAATTATTTTGGAAAGTTTGAGTTTGTTTTGAACATTTTCTGCAAAGTCATAGCCCATTTTGGGTGGTTGAAAGATCTCTATGACCTTGTTGGCCGTGGTCGAAAGCCCCCAGAGTCATTTATGACCACGTAGTCACTGGTCGGAAGCCAGCCAGGTCGTTTATGACCACGTTGGCCGTGGTCGAAAGCCACCAGAGTCGTTTATGACCACGTAGTCACTGGTCGGAAGCCAACCAGGTCGTTTACAACCACGTTGGCCATGGTCGAAAGCTCTCAGAGTAGTTTACGACCACATTGTGGCGTTTATGACCACTTTTGCCGTGGTCGAAGGCCACCAGAATTGTTTACGACCACATTGGGCGTGGTCGAAGGTCATCTGAGAGGTTTACGACCACTCTGGCCGTGGTCGAAGGGCATCAGGACCGTTTACGACCACGTAGTGTCGTTTACGACCACTCTGGCCGTGGTCAAACGCAGCCCGTGCTAGTTCGTGCCAGTTATCCATGTGCTACTCCCGCCCGTGCCTGATGCCTTCAACGGTCACCTAAAAAAACATCAACAAAGCAAGGCTGAGTCCACCGACTCAGCAAGTACAAAGCAAAACATCAAATAACAGGTTCATTCATTAGACCATAATCATTCCAATTTCATTAACCACTCTTCCATTTAACCATTTCATGATCCGATGGGCTATTCATCATGCACATGCCCCTTTTTCATATCCTTATCGATTCTCATCCACCGATTATTATGCATATGCCCATACACATGCTCATGCACATTCTCAAATCTTTAGCCTATACTACTTATCGGTTATCACTTCCCATCTTTGTGGACTACACCTTACTATCTCTGTAACTATTCTACCGCCCTCACTTCCCATTTCTGGGAACTGCTCCTTACTATCTCTGTAATATTCTACAACCATCACTTCCCATTTCTGTGAGCTATTCCTCACTATCTCTGTACCATTCTACTATCATCACTCCTCATTTCTATGAGCTATACATCAATATTTCTGTAGCTATTTCCTCGTTACCACCTTCCATCTCTATGAACTACACATCACTATCTCTGTAATCATTTTACTGTTATCACCTCCCATCTTTGTGAACTATATATTGCTATCCCTGTATCCGCTTCATTATTAACTCTTTTATGCAATACAACACATCTGTAACTGTATCACTGTTCTGTTCTGATTTCATGCAATGCAATGCATCTGTAATGCGTCTGTAACTGTAGCTTATACCGGCGTGTAACTGTAACTGTAACCCATCAGTTGGCAACATATGTAATAGACATTGGAAAATTAAGAGGCAAACGGAGGGAAGGTCCAAACTGCCATATTTGACGTCAACTTGCTGGCCCCAACCAATAGCACATATTCCTCTCACACAAAGGCTCATACATTGCACAAGACTTTTGCATGCATTCCCAAAGAAAGAAGAGCAATCTTGAGCGTTAGGAAAGAAAAGGAACATGATCTTATTAGCTTTGTCTTTGGCTTCTAGATTTGGAGGATCAAAACATCACAACAATCTTATCGCCCGACTCGGTGTGATCTGAATCATGAAAGCTGTGTACTTGGTGAGAGGCAGCTAGCTTAAGCAGCGATGATCTCATGCCCCCGGTGCATAAAAATAATGTACTGACTGATTTACATAATGTATGACAGTAACAACGTGCATAACGGAAAAGGAAAAGCATCGACTAACTGAAAGCAATACAGAGAGAGCTCACAGCAAAAATATTGAGGAGATATATGTTCCTAACAGATCTACCACAGAGAGATTTCAGAACAAGTATGAATGGGGAATGACCGAACTACCACAGATCTACCAACATCTATCGCAGAGCAATGTTCATGAATAGCGATGGGGAATAACCAGTGGCAGAATGCTCATGTGAAACAGCCAGATCTACCAACATCCATTACAGATCCAACTACACAATCTAGTTATCTGGGCGATTTGGGTTCCATACCTTCAGTTTGGCGGAGGAAGACACACCCAAGGTGAGGAGAAGAAGAAACCCGGGAGGAAAGTGAGATGCGGAGCGAGGCGTGGATCCGGAAGACGCCGTTGTCGCCGCCGTAGGCCGGCCTCCAGCCGCTGCCCTCCTCGCTCGCTCGCTCGTCGTCCGCCGGGCGACGCCTTCCCCTCGCTCGCACGACTCCAGTCGCGGCCCTACTCGCTCGCCTCCCATGGTCAAGTCATCCTCTCTCGCTCGCACGCCATCCACGTACCACGCCACCTCGTCCCCCTTGTTGATCTCTCTCGGAGGCGGAGTCAAGGAGGCGGCGCGGCGTCCCCAGGAGTCGCGTGAGGCCGACGGCTTCGTGTTCGTGGCGGCGCGGCGTCTCGCGCGAGGCTTGGCGGAGTCAAGGAGGCGACGCCTGGGACGGCGGTGTGATCCGATCGCGCGCGGTGGGTCCGCTGGGATCGCGAGTCGCGCGAGGAGGTGGCGTCGCTTTGAATTTGGATTTGGATCGTTGGATATGAGTGGGTAAGAGAGAGAAAGGTGGGAATTGATCCTTGATCGTTGATTTCACTGGTTGGTTTTCCTGGGGTCACGAATTGGTGTGGACGCAGGAAAACTCATGACTGCTAGGGGCACAATTTTGGGTGGTCGTAGGAAAGAGCTGAACTGGTGGATTTTAGGGGTAGAGATTCGACTGTTTTTGTTTTTGAGGACAAAAACAGTCAGATTGATCTCGAGGCGTTAGATCTCCATCCACAGATCCACCCATGCAAGCCCCTAAAAATGATCTAGGCGTTGGATCTCCATCTAACGCTCAGATCAACTGATCGCTTTTGTCCTCAAAAACAGTCGAATGTTGTATAGACACTCCCATTAAATAAATACGGGCATATCCCTCATGAATTGACATGCAAAATAATTACACTACGCTAAAAAATAAAACTATTCTGACACTTTTTAATCTATTTTTTTCGCTCGCTAATACGTACCGATAATCTCGCCGGTAGTATTCACCAACTTTGTTGTGGTCTTGAAATATAATCCATAAATTTCTTTGAAAAAGGATCATCCATAAAAAGTCATGGCGTCTTTACATGTATCTATATATTCTCCAAGAGGAAACGGGGCTGGATTATTGCGGATAAATAAGCACAGCGAGGAATTAAATGCCTGATCGATGTTGCCATGTAGCTAGAGACACAAATCAAAATAAAATCACGTAGCCACATCTTCCCAAGAAATTAAACAAATAAGATCCGTACATAAACCAAAACGAAACTAAATGAGCTGTCCAAAACAGGTAAGATTTGGTTTCTGATACACGATTCAATAATCAAAATCGCGTGTTATTTTTAGAAGGATCGTATCGCGCGGGGGATTTGGATCGTTGGATATGAGTGGGTAAGGAGAGAGAAAGGTGGGAATTGATCATTGATCGTTGATTTCACTGGTTGGTTTTCCTGGGGACACGAATTGGTGTGGATGCAGGAAAACTCATGACTGTTGGGGGCACAATTTGGGGTGGGCGTAGGAAAGAACTGAACTGGTGTATTTTAGGGGTAGAGATAGAGAAGAGATAGGATGACACACTGGCAAAGTTGGAACAGTGGCATATTGGGCCCATAAGGACTTCTTCTCTACTGAGCTCCTAATCGTGCTTCCATGCACCCTCTCCTGTAGTTTCCTCCCTCTTTGTTTTGATTTAGGAGATAAGACCTTGTGGGCCTACCTATCATTCACCTAAGCTTGTTCAGCGTGTTATTTAAATTAGATTGCGCCATGCAGGTAATACCACCATCCAAAATTGGGTCAGAGTGTTATTTGAACTAGATTGCAAAGTTCGAGGATTGAGTCAAATGTCCGGTTTCATAGTTTGAGATGCTGGATGGACTTTCGAGCAAAGTTTGAGGTATTATATGGACTTTTTCCTAAGGCAAAATATTGTCCAGGTTTTGGGTATTTCCTAACTTTGTGGGAACAAATAAACCCACCTAAAAACCTGAATTGAGAAAATAGCTAAGTACAAGTTGGAGTAGCTCAAAAGTCTTGAGCTTTTATTCGTTGCCTCAATAGGCTGTCGTACCAATCGCTCCAAGGTCAAAAAAAAAAACGGTTTAAGGCTCTGCTCAAAATACGAGAATGTTTTCCGAATATCACGTTGAAATAGCTGGTCTACGGTGCGTGTCAACCTCGGCTAGCTATGCAACTTCATTTTCTTTTAATCGAAGGAATTGAATTAGGTTCTGATCAACTCGGCTTCGGCTTCTGGCTTATTTTTCACTATTCATAAGTTTCGTCTTTTTCTGAACTTTTGGCTTGTTGAGTGAGAGGTCCTCAGATACAGGTCCAGGTTTTAACCAGGGCTTGGATGACACTTATTTCAAATGTAAAATGAAATGGGGATCTCCATAAATTCAAAGAAAAAAGTCTGTTTAAAAAAGATAAAAAAATGGAAAACGGGGTTTGGATGAGTAGTTTTTTTTAGAGTTTTGTCAGGTATTAGCTCAATGTACTTTCAAGGGAAAAAATGTTGTCTAGGCCTGAGTACTTTCTGATTTTCAAGGGGGGAAAATAGTTCAGGCCTAGGTATTTTTAAACTTTTGTGAAAGAAAAAAAGAACTAGCTCAAAAAACCTAAATTGCGTAAATATAGCTAAGTCTATGAAGTAGCTCACGAGCCTTAAGCTTTTTTCCCTTGCCTCAATAGGCATATGCAAATCGCTTCAAGGTCAAGGGGAAAAAAAGTTTTAAGGCAAATGCAGTAATTTTTCGCTGATACTACGGGCAAGTTTTTCCAGGGCAATCTTTATGCTGGCACAGGATTGTGGAAATTTAGGGTGTTCTTATTTGGGTTTAAATTTATGTCTTTTGACTTTTTTTTACTGTTTTGATGTTTTTTTTACTGTAGCTACTAGTCGCTTTTTCAGCATAATTAAATTTTTAAAAATATAAATAGAAAAAAGATTGTCCTATCATAGACAATACAAAGAAACATAAGGGAAAAAATCTAAAAAACAAAAAACCAGCAAAAGATAAAATTAAGAAATTAAAAACTAAAAGTCAAAAGTTAAAACTCCAACGAACAGAATCCGCTATACATAGCCGCCACTGTACACTTGCACCAAAAGGATCGAGTCGGTCGTCGGTCTTCTCCATCAGCCACGTACGTAGACCAAAGACCAATGATACAGGCACCTCTCAATCTCCATTAGTCAAGGGCATGCATGTCTGTCAGTTGGATTAGTCTTGGCTTCCGTTATCCATGACCCTGTTTCAGATTTGATCTGTCACCGTCTTGCCAGGGAAGAAACATGGGGAGGGAGGAAGTACCCATTTTGCGACGCATGCGTTCACACAGCCCAGCAACTATTGCTAGCTACGCAGACGATCCGCTCGTGTCACCTGTCCCGAGACTTTTCGCGCGGCGGCTCGCCAAGGGGTAGGGATGGGAGTCGTTCGGAGCGATTCGACCCGCCCCTAGCCCTTGCGCTGTTGCGCACAAGTCAATTCTTGGGGTAACGGGTTTATAAGGCCTTTATTCCTGAGGTTATTAGAAATTTTTTTGTAATTCTCTAGAATTATTCAACTACGAATATAATAAACGAGTGTACATTATTTCTAATATAATCTTAAGCATAAAAATCAGATTTTATTACAAAATTAAGGCTTATCAGTTAAGTTTTATACAGTGGGACGTACGGCCCAAAGTTATATTACAATACAAAAGAACTCCACATGCGTGATTGAGTGCAGAATAAACCCTAGATTCAAGCGTCATCTACATCGTAGGGATCTTCAAAGCCTTCCTCAATGGTTCCTTCATTGTTTTCCCAATCATCTTTTGTTAATAGTTTAGCAAGCGTGAATGCAACAACCGTACTCAACAAGTCACATGGGAAACATTATAACTACTTACCAGTACTTTCAAGAGATGGGAATATAGTGGTTTTGTTTAAATATTTGTGGATGCAATTTTATTTATAAACATTTTGTTTTTAAAGATAAAATAACAAATCATAAACTTCTTAAGGAATTTGGGGTTTCAACATCTCAATTATCAAACTTCAATATTTCCAAATTGTTCCCAATTCTACTTATGATTCACTATTTGAATCACTCATTAAATACAACTTCATTTACCGGAAGCACGGCACATTTGAATATCACATATTATAACTCTGCAGAGTTCCCAACTTTACCCACAAAATTCCTCAACCCTCATGATTAAGTTGAGAAAACAAAGTTGTTTCACTTCTCATCTCTTTATGTTGCCTCTACCCGATAAACTATATACCCCCTGCCACAGAATACGGCGGCCTGATAGAACATAGCTTACCATTGTGAAAGTATGGTTTTACTATTTTCCATACCACATGCTTCGCTGGGTGTTTCCTTTTCTGGAACAGTATATTATATCCATATAGTAGATATTCAATCGATTTGAGCAGTTACTAAACTAGATTTGACAAGTCAACGCTTATAGTTGAGCGATTACTATGTTCTTTACTTAGCATAAGGTTCCAGTCCTTACCTTTTATCAACCAAGTAACCATTCACAAATAAATATCCTAGTACACTATGGCACCATCACTACTAGTGTAAAGCAGTTGAATTTTCTAAACTACCATGGTATATTTTATAGTTATTTATTATTACTATGGTTTGTTAAGGTGAATATGGCCATCAAATAAAACATGACTTTTTTATGTGGTAGGACATAAATAATATCATATCATTCTAAATATTTATTGTATAAGAAATAACAATGCGTAAATAATATAATAAAAATACTGATAAATAAATAATTAAAGGAATGTAGATTCAACATGATCAAAGACATGTGACTTGCCTTACGGACTAATGTATTCTATTGATTTGTATTTTTCTAATTCTTAAGTTTGAAATTGAGCTTCTCCTTCCTGGATCGGCTGGTCTACGATGTCGTGTGCTAGCACAAAGCAAAAGAAACTAAATCAATTCCATATTCGAAGGATTGAGCTAGGATTAAAGAAATAAAATAAGGAAGTAAAATTTGGAAAAAAAATCAAATAAAATAAGTTTGGGGATTATAGGAGTTTGGTGTGGGAAAACGGAGCTAAGGAATGAATAGATAGGTTCAAAACAGTCAAAATAGATGTATATAAGCATTTTGGGGTTTCATGAACTGTAACGGGCTTGGTACTGTTTATCGCGGGTTTTACTGTTCGTACTCGGAGAACCTTACGAGTACTCGGGTGGTCGGAGGTATTGGTGGAGCTGGAAGACATGGCTGTAATCGAGTTATGACTACTGAGACCGAGCAATCAGCATGGTCATAAACCGCAGCGTGGTCGTAAACCACAGAGCAATCGTAAGCCACAATATGGTTGCAAACCATAGCGTGATCGTAAACCATAGCATGGTCCTAAGCCATACCGTGGTCGTAACGACTACCGAGTAGTCGAGTGTGAAGTCGACGAAGATCGGACGGCTCATGAGTTGCTATTGAGATTGAACGATGTCTGAGCAGTTGCGGGGTTTGGATGGCGCTTGATTGGCTTAAGGGCATCGGACGGCGTTCGAGTGGCTTAAAAGCATTAGACATCATCCGAGTGGTGTTGCTCAGGACTCGAAACGGTGCGGTCAAAGTTTCTCTCAACTACAAGGTGGTCAAAGACTTCAAGCAGCAGAGAGGTCAGAGTGCAGGGGAGCGGCTGGAGATTTCAAGCGACGGGGCGTTCGGAGAATCCATAGTCAAAACATCAATCGACGACCATGGGTGGGTTCCTGGTGTTTGGGGATTTTCATTTTGGGGTTTGGCAGCAACTTGGGAGTTAGCATTCACTGGTGGTGAGGTACTCCCTTCGGGACGTTTGAATGGCACGGAGGATTAAGGACGGGTTAAGAGGATATTAGCATTAGGATTTGGACATCTTTGGGGTTAGAGAAAGCTCAGGGATGTGGTGGCTTGGGTCAGGAATGGCTAAGCCGAGCTGTCCACGGTGAAGTCTCAAGGTCGAGCGGTGGTGCTAGTCGCCAGCATGGCAAGGGGCTCAAGGGGCTAAGCCAGTGGTTTAGTGGTGTTTCTAAGAGCCTAAAGGTGCTACAGGTGAGAGCAATTAGAATGTGATTGATTGAATAAGCAGAATCAAAACTTGGCTTACTTTGTGGTCTTTGGGTGGTCACTGTCAGACCCGGATTTTTCAATCCGAATCTTCTGTGATTCCACTGCACTAATCCCTGGATCAGTAGTTAGTGCACACAGATTGCAGTTCTGATTATCAAAGCACATATCATGCGATAATGTAAATATAATAGTAGACTTACTCATGGGCCGATTAGGCCGAAATCAATAAATTGCAGCAGCGGAAGAACGAAGTACACAGGTGGGACCTTCAGGACATGCCCACAGGCAGCCAACTGGAGGTTCGCGACCTAGCCTTTGACATCTTCATCTTCTCGGCCAGCTTGTCCAATCTTGTTGCTGAGGCGAGGTGATTTGATTTCCTGATTCTGAATTTTGTCGCAAAGCGAGCATGAGCACTCAGACCCGTGCTCGCGAGCCAATACATAGAATGCAAATAAATAGTATGCATGGCTTAACAAAGGAGAGGCTCGGGCTATTTTATTTTATGAGAGTGCTTTGAATACAATTAATTAAAAGCCCTATGACTTAGCAATTTTGGAACAAATCATAATGTACAAGAAATGCATTATTAATATCGATTCAGATTCCATCCACCGTTACATGGCATCTGCACCATATAGCAATTTCTTCAGCGTTATAGCCGCTTAACTTACCACTGGGACGACGCCCAGGACAATTCCAAACCAGGGTAGTCCTTCGCCCTTCACTTTTCCATTCCTATTTTCCAAACATTTTTAAATAGAACTAACTCGAGTAAGTTCCCATCTCCGCCCTTGACCGTGGGCACAGCTATTCGAATAGTTTTAACTCTGCAGAGTTTGTACACTTTCACCACAAGAGATGAATTATCTTTGTTGCCAACATGCTTCCTTAGGCATGGGACCCAGATAATTTATCACAAAGCCTTTACCTTACTCCGATCTAGCTAGACACCACCCACGCTGAGGTTTCACCGCTGAAGGGTTACACCACCACAGTCAGAACCCCCCTCTTGCGCCGTGCGGTCACAAGACACCCCGTGCCACACTCGTGAGTAAACCAAGACACCCGGCACCCACTTTCCTCGGTGATATCTGAACTAAACCCTTGCAAGTTACTCAGCTAGGTCGTACCCATTATAGACTTGTGGTTGTACTGTTTTACATCAGGAGGTCATCACAAGATTCAGTCCTTAGTATTATCTGAGCGGTTCTACCACACTCCATGATTTGTGTTCCCACCGCACCACATACCAGCCCCCAAGCCATCCGCTCAGATATTTAAGCAAGTTGGGATTTTTGAGAGCATAAAATAACCATATCAAAGGATACCAGTCATTCCCACCATGACTGCCCAACCAATTTTTCTCAGGATTAAAAGTGATGCTTGGGCGCGCTCGCGCCATGAGTATCTAAACAATACTAAGCATGGCATATATTTAGGGACTTATTTTCAAAAGTTACCATTATAATTTTGCTAGGGTGACAAGGTTCACACATTCAAATATTCCAAAGGAGGGTAATATTATTCAAGGTAAACAATGGACATATAACTAGAATCGTAAATTAAACATGTATTTGCATATAAAATAACAGCATGCAATTTGATAATTTAAAACAAAGTAATTTGCAGAAATGTAGGTTCAACATGATCAAAGTATTGACTCGTCTGGCGCGGTTTACCGCAGTCTTGAGCTCACACAATGCTTGCTTTTGAGCTTCTAGTCTCTATCTTAACTCCAAGCTTAATCTCGCTGGATCCACTGAATCTTCACGACTCCCAATTTCTAATTACGCGACAAACGACTGAATCCAAATAAAAGCAAATAACTCAAAAAGATCCAAATAAATCCGAATAAACTCAATTTGCCGATTTAATTTAATTTATTCATTTATTACGATTTGAGAATAGAAGGATGATTCGGTTTAGTGTTTTGCAAACACAATGTAAATGGATTTGAGTGAGAGGACGAGTTATCCGAATAGCTTTACCGTGAGGGAAAATTCTAGGATAATAAGAGATCAAAAGGGAGGAAGTATCTACATGAGTTATTTACTTTGGAAAAGAAGTGGCCCAGTATGAATTGATTGGAGAAAGGCGAGGTTCGATCTTTTTATTACTAACCTCTTTTATTATTTTTGTATTTATCAAGGAAGTTCCATGAGCTAGGGTTAGACCTATGTATCAAAGTATGAGTCTGACTGGGTATGTATTCCTTGCAACTTAGGTTATGGTAAAGGTAAATCGGACTGATGGATGAGATCTGTACTTATTCTATAAATCGTTTAATCGAAAGTATTATGACACTTGGATATCTTTATTAAGTTTTAGAATAATCTCTGGTATAGGCCTTTACTTACTAATTAGATTAAACCTATTCATTGATAGATAGTTTTAAGCCTATTATTTCTTGAATGGCATTAAGTTGTACAAGCCATGCACTTACAGTTTAAATATTAACAACTTAGCAGCTCAGTTTATTTAAGGGTTGTTTGTGAAAGTATTTTTATGACTTCTCAAGGATATAGTAACGATAGTCATACTTTAAATGGTTAATTGTGTACCACTTAATTATATACCGCTTTTGTTGCGCAAATAGTTTTCACAATATATTCTATAGTCATTTTATGTGAGGTGTTAATCTAAACACCAACTGTCATTATTAACTAAATCTAACTTTTGAGATTTATTTATCGGCGATGTACCAAGAACTAATGGTGGGGTTTATAAATTATGACTTCCTAGTTTAAATATGTATTTCATTTAATTTGGGGTTAGCATGAATCAATAATTATTGAAAGTTTAACCATAAGTCAATTACATACAATGTAGCTTCTAATTCAATTTGAAATATCATGGCCTAAAGGTTGGTGGCTTAATGTTCACATTATTAATAGTCAAAAAGGGTTCTCCTAATTGCTAGGGTTAAAGGCAATAATCTATGGCTTAACTTTGCAACGGCTAATTTATGTATCCCTTACTCACTTATTATTTTTATGAGAGCATAAATCTTCACCACATGCTTAAACCATATCTCATATTGTATTTAATTAGCATTTAATAAGCTTAATATAGAGTTCAAATGCACTTTACTAACATATAAGAATTAACACATGACTAAATTTTTATTGAGCTCATTAAACCCTAATAAATTTTTAGCATCTTTTAGAAATTTATTTCTACTCTTTCCTTAATTTTTTTCTTCATCAAGTTTCTGGCAAAATGGGCAAAATCTTACATCTAAATGATGCGGCCTGGGGAAATCGAACGCGGGTGGCACGGGTGAACGCACGCGCTCATAACCAACATGCTCTCAGGATGTTACCTGATGATGGAAGCGAAGAAATGCATTTGAGCCGAGCGTGCCGAGCTGAGGCAGAGGAAACTCGGGGGCTCGACCGAAGACGTTGCCAGTGAGGCTTGGCCGGGGAGGTGGGGGTAACGGGCAAAATGGGTCCCCCGGTGAGTGGTGAAGCCCCTGGTAGTGTCATCACGGGTGGAGGTGGCGTCGAGGGTGGCCGGCGTCGACGCGAGCGGCCGGAGGCGAGGATGACTCGGGGCACCGGCGAACGGGAGGAAGAAGAGGCGAATTAGAGTGTGGCCGAGCATGTAGGAGATGATGACATGCTCACCGATGTGTTTGCGGGGCGGGAGATGCGCCGAGGAAGGCTGGCGGCGGAGGCCATGGCATCGCGGGGGAGCTTCTCAGTGCCGGCGAGCTGAGGTGGCGAGGAGCCTCGGCCGGCGGTTGGTGGGGGTTCGTGGTGGTGAAGAGGGGCTCCACTGGCGAGGAATCGGTTTGGGACGCGCCAAGGGAGGAGCAGCGGCAATGATGGCAACGGCGGCGAGGGAAAAATGGGCGTGCGGCGAGCTCGGTGCACAAATTCCCAATTAACTCGGAGGGTAGAGGGTGGAGTGGGAGCATGCCGAGGTGGTCGGAGAGACGGGCGCGCCGGAGGGCTGGGAACGGCGTGGAGGAGCCGGCGGGCGTGCTCGGGCGGGTGGGGAAGGAAGGACAGGGGAGAGGACGGTGCAGGGGGAAGCTACTTATGCTCACAGGGGGCTACGGAGACGGCGGGCGGTACGGGGAAGCTGTGGGCGACAGTCGGGGAAACGGTGGGCGGGAGCTGGCGCATGGCTGCCACGCGGAGAAAGGATGCTGGGCGCGGCAGAGGGAAGAAGAGAAGTGGCGCGGGCGCACGGGGGAGAGAAGGAGGAGCGGGCGGGGACGCTAGGGAGCGGGGCCCAGCAGGCAGAGGGAGAAGGCGGAGTGGGGGCGGGGCCCAGCGGCCAGAGAGATGAAGCGAGGGGAGCGCCGGGAGAGTTGGGCCGGGCCGGGGGTGGTGGCCGGCCGGCTGAAACCCTTTTTTTTGGTTTAAGCATTTGCACACACACACACACACACACACATATATATATATATATATATATATATATATAATTCAAGTTTTATTTTCTCTTTTTGCTGTGTATTTTTATATATGGCATTTGTATTTTATTCACTTTTACTAACTCACAAAATTTTCATATTCATATCTCCTTATCACTGGATTAATCCTTGCATGTGCAAAATTTTCTGATATATTTGTATATATATATTTCCAAATACTCCCATATAATCATTTCCCTAAATTGCTAATTATGCTATTATTCCCAAAGTAAGGTTTTGCATTTTAATTCATATTTCTCATTCCTTATACTGGATCATCTTTTCAGATTCGTATTTAAAAATTTAGATTTCTATTATTTGCATATTCACTTTTTGGTATTACTAATGTTTTTCTTTGTCTTTTATGAATTTCAATTTTTTGGAACATCAACCAAATTCAGGAAAACACCATAAAATCCAAATTCAAGTAGAATATATTGCAAAAATAATTTAAAAGCTTCACATTTTCAAATTTCAAATTTTCGGGATGTTACAGTCACCGACGAGGCTTCGGTTGAAAATTCAATTGGGGTGTGGTGCTGGCTCACTAGGTGCCTATGCGATGTCTGGAGGGGATCTTGGGCTTTTATATGCGTCCCACGGCTGTTCGGCACAGGGTGGGGCTAAGGTGACGGTGGCGTGTGGCAGAGGTCAGGAAGGTGCGGGAGGGTACGACGCGGCTAGGAGATGGGAGGTATAGGCTGCCTCAGGTGCGGCATTGCGGCGATCAAAAGGTGATGTGGTGTGTTAGGTGGCGGTTGTGAGAGAATGAGAGCAGAGACAGAGTAGGGAAGTCGGCAAGGCTGTGGTCAGAGAGAAAGCAGGGTGGTCGGCAAGGCGGTGAGGTTTATGACTATGAGTAGTAAAATGCCTTATTTTCTTAACTCAATCGTGAGGGTTAAGGAATCTTATGGGTAAAACTAGGCAGCTCTGTAGAGTCATGATTAATGGTATTTGAATACGTCGTGCTATCGGTAAATGAAGCTATGTTTAATGGGTGAATGCAATAACAATGCATAAGTAGATTTGGATTTATGAAGTTTGGTAATCAAGTTGTTGAAACCCCAATTTCCTTAAGAAGTTTGTGATTTTAAGTTTAAAATGTTTACAACTAAAATTGCATCCACATAAAATAATAAAACCACTATACTCCCATCCCTTGAAAATCCCTGTATATAATAAAATAGCATTTCCCCATGTGATTTGTTGAGTATGGTGGTTTGTACTCATACTTGCTAAACACATTAACAAAAAGTAGGTGGCAAGAAAATGAGGAAGTCTACGAGAATGACGTGGAGGAATACTATGAAGTAGATGATATTTGGAATTAGGGTTATTCTCCACGTAGTACCTCGTAGCTGAATAGTCATAGGCAGTTGCAAGAGAATCACGACGCCCTTAGAAATGGGGGCATTACAGTATGACTGATGAATTTCACCATAACAACAACAACAATAATTACACTCGACCAATGAGATGAGAAGCACTTGAACTGGAAGCAACTTTTTGGCTAGAGAGCAGAGCCACACAAAGATAGCTTTGAGTTTTGGATTGGAATACTTTCTGGATACCACCTTCTTCTTGCTCTCCAGTGTCGTCGAATGGACGCTTATCAGGTGCCTCGCGCAGTCCCTACAATGAGCAAAAACCTCTAATGAAAGACTACTGAAATGCATATGCATAGAAATAGCCAGTATAACCAAAGGAAAACCTATAATCAGGCATCATCTGCTCGAGATAAAATGTTAGAAGAGGAACCTAGAAAGCGCATCATGCATAGTAATAGTGCAAAATGAGAAGTTTGTACTGAAATTAGGCAAAGAACAATGCAACAATGCACTATAACATGGTGATAATCTGGAACTTAAAGGATATAATAGTCTTGCAAATGAATGATTTGGGGAGCCTACTAACATGATAGCTAACAGCAATAATCCCAACTCAAAGGGAACAAGGAACACAATTGACAAGCCAAGAAATATAATTCCACAATGAAATCACATAAGGACGCGTATCAACCAAATTTCCAAAAGGTGCCATCTTTATTGCGCAAAAGGGACAAGAATCCAAACTAGAACCCAAATGCCATGCATACAAGAATCCAAACTAGAGTCCAAATGCCATGCATAAAAGAGAACCAGAGTAGCAATACTACAAGGAATAAAAACACCACAATGACAACACGAGATACTGTCGAACCCACAAGAACAATTGCCGCGGCAGCCTAGATGAACAGTTGAAGAAATCTACTAATGCAACAACTAAAATAGCATCTAATGCATATGCTTCGATCAAACTAACATTCAAAGAAACGCAATCAGACAAGTAGGGATGGAGGATGGGGACAACGTGTAGGGATGGAGGATGGCAACAGCAATGCATAGGGTGGAGGATGGAGACGGCAACACGTGGAAGGCAGCGAATGGAGCGAGGGAACAAGGAGCTGTGGATGGGCGAGTGACGACGGCAACGCGTGGGAACAAGGAGCCCAAGGTGGGTGAACGGCGGCGGAGCGTGGGAACAAGAGGCCGAGGAGAGGACAATGCAGTGTAAGGTTCGATTCATTAGAACCCCTGGAGCCAATATGTTCTAAACTATTGATTCTAAACCTATTGGACCGATTTTTCCGATGGGTCAAACCTCTAACCATATAATTAGTTTTTTGGGGCCAGATCGATGACCCATTGGATCAGGCCAAACCACTCCCACCCCTACCAAGGAGTATGTTTGTTTGTCTCTTCAATGAATTCTTGTTCCTTTGATGTGCTACTAGAATAGTCACATGTGCCCCTGAGAATGGGATTGAAAAGTATGAATGGCACGAGAAGAGAATCCACATTTTGAGGCCGATGCATTTCTGTGTTCCAGCGAAAAATGGAGTAGAGTAGGCGTAGTTATATGGACTCAAAGTTGTAAGGTAGGTTGTGTGTTTACCTCACAGTTGAACCGATCTTTTGTATTTGGCAGCCTAGTTAGTCTAAAGAACTGTAGCGGAGAAGAGAATCCACATGAGTTAAGCTTGTTCAAAAATATTGTGGCTTTTAGTTTTTAGATGCGGCCTTTTGTTGATTGTAAGAGAGATTGAACGAGTAAGAGATACTCGTGTTAAGAAGACACTCCGTTCAAAGTTGCTCCTACAGTGACTTCTACAAACGGTTTATAGAATCCATCTTAAAAAATTATTCCGTTCAAAAACCGATTTATAAGCCAAAAATTATTTAAAACAAGACATCAATCATGACGGGTTAGCTTCCTGCTCATTATAAGTTTTAGTGTACGCGTTAGCCTAACAGTTAGAACTAGTGGTGGTAGCACAAATCCATAATTAACAAACAAGCAAACATGGTTCCGTGCATTGATGACGGATTATGAGACGAATTAAGAATATATATTCATACTAGTTCTGTGCATGACCTCACAAGCACATGCATGTAAGCAACTGGCCAACTACTTTCGTTGAAAAAGAAAAGCCAACTACCACTTCTCGTTCGAATCAAAATAGCCAACTAATTATGGGTAAGGGGGTGGTCGATAGCAAACAGGGAAAAGGCAAGGGCGCTACGCTACAGAAAAAAAAAATGTGTAGGGGAACGAAACTAGTAGCACGCACGGGAACCGTAGTTGCGCCTCGCATGCGTCTTTTTGAGCACGTGGAACTTGTGTTTCTCGTGCCGATGTGCCCTGCGACTTTCGGAGATTGAAGCTCGTGCGGTTTTTGGATTGTTTTGATTTGTTGAATTGTAGGAGTACACTGCATGCTGATATTCGGAACGCATCGCTTGCAACTTTTTTTTGTTTATTTTTATTCTCTTTCCCCGAAACGGCTACTTGCTGGGTGATCGATGCTCCCTTATTCTAAATGAAATGCAAGGCACGTACGACTACTTAACTCTCTCAAATGGGTGGGCAAAACACAGAGAGAGAGAGAGAAGAGAGAGGTAGAACTAGGAGCATGTAGATGATCGTGATCTCCACTGGTATAGGAAAGTCAGACCTGTGGGCGCTTGAAGTACGGACGAGTTTAATTCGGCGCCCCTGTACTAGTCTTATTGTAGAAATAATGAATTCCAAACAAATTAGATTTATGCATATGTAGTGTATCCACAGATTCGACGTAATGCCTGGAGTCGCATCGTTGGAGCATGGTAAGATAAGCCAAGAAAATCCTAGAGCCGGATCAAGTTCAGGATTCAACTCCAAGGGTCCACTTGTCAATCTTCGTCTACTTCATCCTTACCTCAATGCAATATTGTCGTTGCTCGAAAGTCCGCCATCGCTATTTGGGATGTTGCTACCTCACCCCTCTCAACGCCATATATAGAAAAAGCTTATCGTCGCCATGGGCCTCCAGGCTCGTCGTTGCCGCTATGATCAAACCTTTGTGACGATTAGGGTTTGGCGATGATCATAGTTCATACAGCGGAATCAGTGGAGGGGGTTGAGAGAGTATGTAAGAATGGCCGTTCGATCCAATGGATCTAGTGGTAGTGGCCGTGGGTTGGAGAGAAAAAAACAAAATGGGTGAAGAGGACTTTCTAGTTTTAGAGGAAAATTAGAGAGAGAAATGGGTGCTAATCAGTGGTGGCTTATCTAGGAGTTCGAGAGAAAATAGGTGCTAAATATTAGAGAAAAAATAAATCTAGCCCTCTCCCGTTGTTCACGCTGGATCGGCTTCCGTGCGTAAACGGGAAGCTTGGTCGTGAAGCTACACACTACTGCATTAGGGAAGATACCGGCAGTCTAGTACAGTAGCAAGTGCATGCATCTCGACACACGGCGGGCAGGCAGGTCAAAAAGCTGGCCATTTGGGTGCGTGCTGTACTTTTTTGCGTGCGTGCATCCGTAGTCGATCGGACTCGCGTCAGGACCCAGCCCGGGGTCGGTCGGTCGCGACGCGCCGCCACGCCATCTCGAGATTCGAGACGCGCTCGCCATGTGCGCTGGCACGGTAGTGGATCTGAGCGTGATCCTGTGGGCGCGTCGGCGGAGTCCCAAGGTCGGTCACGCGCCCGGCCACCGACACGACGTGGCCCGCGGCCTCGACGCCGCCCGTGCAATTAGCTAGAGCCAGCGTACGTAGAAACTGTGGGGTGTGCCCGCTTGCCTATGGCAATGGGAGTGGAATGGCGGCGGTGCCCGTACTGGTACGTCCCCCGGCTTTGTGTCTTTTCTTTTATTTCCTGCCCGCATGCACAAGCTCAAGCTGTCCCTTGTACTTGCATGTGGCCTCGGGAGTGAACGCGCAGGGCGCTGGACGCGCGCCCCCGTGTTGAAAACTTGTAGTACTGCCCAGCTTTAAGTTCACATGCATGCTTCATATCACATAGGCTGTGCGTTCGGTTTTTTCGGTTTATACGGTTCGGTAAATACGGTTTGATCGGTAAATACGGTTTTAGTATTTTGGGAAATACGGTATTTTTCGAAATACGGTGTGATATCGGTAAATACCATTTTATTTCGGTACGTTATCGGTTAATACCAATTTTACCAAACTTTGCGCGAATTGCTAAACGATAATTCTCCATTCTGCACTAGCACTCATCGCATACTCGGTAGTTCACGGAGAGCCGACGGCAGCAGCCCGATGAGTGCGGCGTGCAGCAAAGACCGGCAAAGCAATCGCCAATCTGGGCAATTGGGCATCTGGCAATCAGATTCACAGAATCACGATGAGTCAAGACTCAAAGACTTCAAAGACAAAGAGCCACACGGCGCACGCCCAGCGCCCAGCGCGGCAACACACCGACCATCGCCTGTGCCATCGGTGGCTCGGCTCGGTGCATGTGCATCACGTAATCACGATATTAAATCAATCACAATTTGATAGCGATGTAGCACATTACAACAGATTCAAAAAATAATACAGAAAGACAAAGATCACATAAGTCGATTAACACTTTTAAGTCTTTAACAAAGAAAGACAAAGAATAGCATTGTAATTTATCTAAATTAGAATAGAGGCCAAATTTACATCACCCTTAAAACTACAACCATCAACCATTGTATTCATCTAAATTAGAATAGAGGCGATTTATGTAGTTGAATAGCATAGATAGAAAAGATCATACGGTCATCCCATTCGAACCACGAGAAGAAATCCTCACGCACGCCCATATCCTTTGCTCTACAAGGCCTCAACAATCAATCAATCATCCTTTGGTATGGACGCCTACCTTGACTCCTTGAGGCGCCGAGCACCGGCGGGCGAACCGCCAAGGCCGAAGGAGGCGGAGGCGCGACGCGAGCACCGGAGCCCGGCGAGGCGGAGGCGCGACGCGAGCGAGCACCGGGGCCGCCGGGGAGCACCGCCGCGGATCTAGCGAGTGGCGAGGCGAGCCGACCGACGAGGCGAGGCGCCGACGAGGAGCTCGGTTCGCCTTCTCGTTACGGGATCCGCGCGGAGCACAGCGCAGCGGCCGCCGGCGGAGAGGAGTAGAGGAATCGGATTCGCGAGTGGCGATCGCGAGCGGCGAGGGCACTCGATCAGCGCCCGCGCTCGCGCAGCGCAGCGCTAGGGTTAGCCGATTAGGGTTAGCGCGCGTCGGCGCGGCCGGCGGCGCGGTGCGAACCGCGATCGCCGTGGGCCGCCGAGATCACTAGATCAGCGCTGGGCTTTTCGGTTAGTTCGGTTTTTTCGGTTTTCCCTCGGTTTTTACCGAAAAAACCGAAGTATACAAATATCCATTTTCTAGATACCGAACCGAATACCGAAAACCGGTCAAACCGAGTTGACCGGTTCGGTTCGGTTTTTTCGGTACGGTTTTTTCGGTTCGGTTTTTTTTTGCACAGCCCTAATATCACAGGCGGCCACCCTAAGGCCAGTTTCAGTGGGAATTTCATCTGCATTTAATAAGCTACCACATGGGCATTTTTAATTATATGACAATATTTTTAAGAAGAGAGAGAAGAAGTGAGTTTCATCTAGATGAAACTCTCTTGGCACGATTACCAACTCTATATGAGTCATAAAATTAAATGTCTATGAAACAATAGAATGAAACTATGCATTGAGGATGGATATTTTATCTATGTTTCATTTCATTTTACATGATGTGGCAGTCTTGGAAACAACGCCATGAAACTCTCCACTGAGAATGGCCTAAGTGATTTCCATATCCGGCTTTTTCGGGCTTCTAATTTATTTAAGATTAGAGTTATTTCAAACATGTCAGTTTTTAATTTTTAGTTTTTTTTTATTTTTTTTATTATCTGTAGAGATATAACAGTATTTTCAATTTTTTTCTTATTTTTTCTAATTGAATAACTAAAAAAACTAACAAACACTACAGTGTAATTTCAGACAATAGCTAAAGTCAAAAGCTATCGGTGTTTTAATACCGATCTTACATATGATTTGTTTTGATTCGGGAAAACTCTAGAAGACTTAGACTATAAACATGTAAAGTAGAGATACAGGAATTTTTATACAGGTTCGGCCTTTCTCATGAAAGAATAATAACCCTACGTTCTATGTGGCAATTGCTCAGAGAATTGATTACAACTATGAAATGCCTAGTACATCTCCTAATCTCACAGTCTTTTTTCCCTCTTTTCCCCTAGCGTTATCCTTTATATAGTTGACGAAGCAACAGGCATTGTCCTGCGCCAAAAGACGTCTCAACACTTCAAGAGATAACCATCTGGTCCAAGTTATTGTCAGAGAGACGTGGTGCCATGCTCGTCATGCGGCGGTATTTGTCAGAAAGAGATCGTGTGCGGTTATTAGGAATAAGTGCACATTTTAACTGCCTTGTCAGACAGACCCACTATGTAGTAGGTTATCGTAGACAAGTCAGTCGAAGGTAGACTAGTCGTAGAAAAGTCCACGACCACAAGGTGGTCATAGAAGAACTCACAACTACATGGTCGTAGAAAAACTTACGACTAAGGAGCGGTCGTAAAAAGACTTTTGACTAGATGATCGTAAAAGGACTTACGATTAAGGAGTGGTCGTAGAAAGACTTACGACTAGATTACAAGGTGGTCGTAGGAGGACTCATGACTACATGGTCGTAAAAATACTTGCGACTAAGGAGTGGTTGTAGAAAGACTTACGACTAGATGATCGCAGAAGGACTTATGACTAAGGAGTGGTCGTAGAAAGACTTACGACTAGATGGTCGCAAAAGGACTTTCGACTAAAGAGTAGTTATAGAAAGAGTTACAACTATGTTGTGAAGTCTCTCCCTTATCGATAAGGGGTATACTCGGTGAATATAATAACGTAATAATTAGAAGATTATTATATCCTCGTTAGAAGCCATAAACTTAAGTCTTTGGAGCGGCCCCACAGTCACCCGCCATCTCTGCCCTTCACTTTCTTCTTGGAGATCTGCGTCCAAAAAAATCTGTTGGAAACTAGAAAGCAGCAGCGTTCCATGGCAACAATTAAACATAAAGCCAACGCTTATGGGTTGTGTGTGTTGAGTGGGTGCGTCTTCCTGGTAAGGCCCTGCTCGGTTGGGCTGAAAAGCTGTGGCTTATGGCTGAAATTACATTGTAGCGGCTGAAATTTTACTATAGCTGAAGGTAATTTATTTAGCGTAATTAAATTTTAAAAAATTTTAAAATAGAAAAAATATGTTAGCTCATTACGGACAACACGAACGAATACGGAAAAAAGAACCGGCAAAAAAACTCAAAAAAAGGCAAAGGTTCAGAAAAAACGAAATTTATAAATAGTAAAAAATAAACCAGAAATCAGAAGTTGAAACTGAAATAAGCGGGTCCTTAATACAAGCGGGGCCGATGCTGTGTTAGCGAACGGCTCACCACGAGCGAAAACCATATATGTAGGCCTTTTCCTTTATGGGCTTGTAAGACTAAGGCTCATCACTCGGCGGGCCGAGACGAAATTGCTGTGGCTGAGGCAGGCTTTATATATATTTATTAGGCCTCGAGGAGGCTAGACATTGAGGAGGCCCATAACGAATCGCCTCCTTTTTTTTTTTTTGCCTCCCAGCAGTTTCCTGCCGCGCAGCCACACCCACCGCCACGGCGCCACCGAGGATAGGAGAGGAAGACGAGGGGCCTCGGCGACGCCCACCACCGATCCAGAACCCCAAACCCTAGTAGAGCGGTTTTGGCTTCCCCCGCTACGGCAATGGAGGAGGAGGAGCCAGGAGGAGAGGAAACGACGCGAGCGCGGCCGCCTCATCCCTCTCCAACGTCGCGCGCCCGCCCGCCCGCAGGTCGAAAATCCCCCTCCCCTCTCCCCGCTGGTCTCCGTTCCACTTCCGGTCCCCTACCCTGCTCGATTGGCTGCGAATTGCCCTGTGCGATGGCAGCGGCGAATTGAGGCCTCGTTTGGTTTTTTTTTTTTTGTGCGCCAATCTGTGCGGTTTGGGGTTGTAAGAGGCGGTGGCTATCTGTTCTAGCAAATGAAGGACATTGTCCTGAAGTTTTACCATCATATGTTGTTTTCCTTTTATGCTATGAATTGTGACATGCTGCTTTGATATGATCATGCAAGCCCTGCTCCGTAGATTCGTGGAGTTGTACATTAAATTTAAATATTTAAGTACATCCGTGAACAATTTGTTGAATAAATTTATTTACGTGGACTCTATCGCGCTACCATCATCAATGATTATAGATGCGTTCATGGTTATCGTGTACAACTGGATCTAACAAATAACTACTTCCTTACTGTTGCAGCTGTCTTGGAGGAATCTCTACTGTGCAGATCTTGCAGTTTGTTTGTCCCTGAGCTCCTATCCGGCTGTTAGTTGTTCTATTAATTACATCGGCAAGCTTTTATTTTTTTGACCTAAATTGATGAATCCATTTGAACCCAAAATGTCCACTTATCTGTCTCATGTGTTGTATTTTGGATCACTCAAAAGAAACAAAAAAGAGACAGAAGAACCCGGGATTGGATAGATGAGCTTCAAAGCATCAAATCATGTATACATTGATCTCTTGCGCGCGCGCGCACACACACACAAGTGAGAAGCAAGGAGAGAAGAAAATTTGGGCAGCAGTGGGAAGGAGAAGGCTACAACATGCGCTAAGGAAAAACACACCAGGGAGATGGCAGCATTAGCTATGGAGAAGAGCTCATCAAGAAAGTACACAGAAGGCTACTACTACATTTCTTGCATACACATACAGTTTTCATAGGGGATTAGCGGTCCTTTTATAGGCTGCTTAACCGAATCAAAACACACAGCTAGCAAACACTACTTTGACACCACACACACCCAGCTGGCCTTTGCATCCAAAGACTTAATACATATGATAACACTCTGCTTTCCCCTTGCCGACATGCTTGCTTCTGAAAAAACACACACAAACCGACATGGACATGAAACATCCAGAGTGTCGTTTGGCCTTGTTTTATACGGTTGCAATCCATTACCTCATTATCACAAGTGTCCAAAATTTGGCATATACGGTTGCCACAGTTCACACATGGTCGGCTCCTGCTACAAATCCAATTTGTCCTTCTTTTCTTCACTCAAGAAAATAATGTAAGCTTTAACAAACTCCTCATTTAATTTATTTTCTTGAGACGCCAATTAGTTCCCTATTACGGATAAATTTTTCTCTAGACAATGCCTTTGTAAACATGTCACCATTTGTTTATCTATACGATAAAATTTCAGTTTAACCTTCTGGCGCTCAACTGCTTCTCGAATGTAGTGATATTTAATTGTAATATGCTTGGTTCTATCATGACTTACTGAATTCTCACTTATCGCAATGGCTGATTTGCTATCATAATAAGCTGTAGTTGGATCATGTGTTTTCCACCGATATCTTTAATTATCTCCTCAACTAGGCTGATTGTTAGACAGCTTGGGCTGCTGCCACATACTCCGCTTTGGCTGAAGATAAAGCTACTATATTCTGCTTCTTTGTTGACCAATAACATATAGCTAAATCAAGCGAGAAAGCATATTCTGACGTACTTTTCATGTCGTCAAGACATCCTGTCCAATTACCATCTGTGTATCCAATTAGCCTTGAATCTTCCACTGACTTGTACCAAATGCCATAATATGATGTTTCTTTGACATATCGCAAGACTCTTTTTGTAGTAGAAAAATTTAATTGATTTGGGCTACTCATGTACCTTGATAACAAATTGGCGGCAAACATAATATCTGGTCGTGTTGTAGTCAAGTATAACAAGCTTTTGACTAAACTTCTGTAAACTATCGAATTTACTTTGTTTGCTCCATCTTCTAACTTCTGTTTCTCATTTGGCATCAAGGGGGTTGCAACTGATTTGCAGTCATACATTTTGAATTTCTTCAAAATATTTTCTGCGTACTTTTTTTGAGATATGAAGATGCTATATATGCTTTGTTTTCCTGCGTACAGAGGAGTTTCACTTAGCAAACATCATATATGCTCTGTTGGTCTCACGCAACATATACATACACAAACACATGAAGCTAATAAAACAAGTTTACAACTTTACATTACGTCCATTAGCTCTCATTACAAAAAGAGGTTCCAGGTCCTTTTATAGACTGAGGAACCAACTTATGGTACATGTGCCGACATGAAATTTATAGCTAGCAAGCTAACTCAAAGTTTACACATAAGCAAACTAAGATAATGCTAATCTCTTACACAATTCTAGTATCATTTAACTTTACTTGTCAAGATTGACACTTCACTATGACCCAAAAGCTTATCCAGTAGAGACAAACCTCAAGGCTACAACTAGAATCATTATCCCATGTCGGCAACTCATTATCACATATGGGCAGCTCTTTATAGCATGCATGCACTTCAAGCTAAGAAGCCTCGTACATCTACTTGGCTTATACATTTGCTTGTGTTCATACAACATGTCAACTGGCTCAAACATATCCTAGAAACATTAAGTTTAAGAGCTCCAATACAACTCATTAATTAATAATTACTAGGCATTCACATGCATGTCGGTAGTTTCTTTGTTCACACAAGATTGGCTAGCTCTTCACTCAAGAAAATAAATTAAGTTCTAACAAACTCTCCCATTAATTTTTTTTGAGAAATCTTTCTCTGTAGTAAACTTCATTAAACAAAACCTTTATGAAAATATTTTCTAGCTGAAATTTTATTTCTAACCATTTCAGTTACACATCCTGTTCTATTCTTCTTGTCAAATGAACATGTACTCATCACTCTGTAAATCTCTTGTCCGCAATTCCTTTTTGTGCCTCCAGTTTATTTATCGGCCTCCAAACTTTTTCTTCTCAACCTTTTGGATCTTGTCCTTGCTGAATTTTACCAAATCCTTTCGCTTCATAATTTCTTCAACTATCGACAAATTACGTGACTAGTTTCCACCATGCTCCTAACATATCTTGGAGCTGACTTTGACGTAGCCAATTGCTTGCTAGCACTCAAGCTAGAACTCGAGCCTAAATTGGAATTCGAGTTTGAACTTGAACTCAATTTGTACTGTCTAGGAGTGTCACCTTGCTCCTGTTCCTCAACCACTGCAATATTTGACTGGGCCAACGATATAACGGTAGTTGGTATTTTGCAATTATCAGTAACCTTGCCTCGTAAACCCAATTGAGTTGGATAACTCATCTTCAACAAAAATTCCTGTTCTTATCCATATTTGCCTTTGCAATAAGGCGATCTCTATTTTTTTATTGATTATGTTGCAAGAAAATCTTCGAAATGAACTGTGTACCATGTTCTAGCAGTTGCCCAACACATGGCAAATTCTACTTCAAATCAGGTACCAATAGCACATCACAAACAAACCTATGAAGACCTTTCATTTGGATAGGAATACTGCCCTTTCCTTCAGCTTGGGCTAAATAACAATTGCCTATGCGTATCTTCGTCTAATGCGACGAGTCCACATCTTGAAAAATTTCCCGATTTGTTGCCATGTGGTTTGTGCAACTACTATCAACAATCCAAGTATGTTCTTTCTCTTTTTGCACGGTTCGGCAAGAATAAATACACTCTTCTACATTTTCTTTCTCTTCTGAGAAATTTGCCCGACTGTCATCTTGAGGTCTATAAAATCTAGCAATGTGACCTTTTCTCTTGCATTTATTGTAAGTCATCTTCTTCCAGCACCTATTTGTAGTGTGATTGGATTTTTTGCACATATAACACCAAAATTTAGAACTACCTGTACCTTTTTCTCTTCGATCTTTGGCTAACTTCTTCTGCACATCTTTCCTTGAATCACTTTTTGTTTGATAATTTTCATTATTTATTGAACTTTGGGATTTGAAACTCAACTTTGACCGGAAGGTGCTTTCAATTGAGCTCCCTGCATGATGTATCTTCC
Organism: Dendrocalamus sinicus; assembly: GCA_036346575.1. Classification (NCBI taxonomy): domain Eukaryota; kingdom Viridiplantae; phylum Streptophyta; class Magnoliopsida; order Poales; family Poaceae; genus Dendrocalamus; species Dendrocalamus sinicus. Next base: position 16,134,118 of record CM070646.1, read on the forward strand.
TCTCTTTATGAGATTCTGATGAACTCATTAGTTGTTGCACAGTGAGGGTCGCCAAATCCTTCAACTTCTCAATTGTAGCAACAATATACTCAAAACTTAATTTTCTCTAACAATCTTTTGATTAGTAATATCTTCACTGTAGGGCGCATTTGATTCACCACCTCGATGGCCCTTAAGAAGTAATCATTTATTTTATCGGACTCCTTGATTTGTAGATTTCGAAACTGCCTTCGCAAAGTTTGTAACTTCACAGCTACAACTTTTGCGAAATCTTGAAACTCCTCCTTTAACTTGTTTCAAGCTTCTTTTGACTTCTTGGCACGAATAATCCATGGAAACAAATTTTCCACAACACCTTGTTGAATCAGAAACAAGGCCTTGGTATCCGTCATCCGATTCTCCGCTAGAGTTTTTTTTGCTTCGGTGTAAGAACATCTTTAGCGAAATACTCTTTGTAGCCATTCTCCACAATTATCCCACAACCCTTGTGATAATAGCAGCATCCGCATCTGGATGTTCCACATATCGTAATTCTCTCATGAGAATACGAGAATCATCAACAATGCCATCCTAACGCTCAAACTCGAAGCCATAACCTCAGCTCTGAAAAACAGCACAAACACGCCATACTACTCCGCTACACCCGACTCAAGTCTGGAGCTCTGATACCAGTTGTTGGGGATTGCACACTCAAATGGAAGCAAGAATGGGACAAGAGGAAGAAGAGAATGGACAAAGGAGTTTCACTTAGCAAACTTCATATATGCTGTGTTGGTCTCATGCAACATATACATACACATGAAGCTAATATAAGAAGCTTACATTACTTCCATTAGCTCTCATTACAAAAGAGGTTCCAGGTCCCTTTATAGACTGAGGAACTGACTTATGGTACATGTGCCGACATGAAATTTACAGCTAGCAAGCTGACTCAAAAACACAAGCCAACATGAAGTTTTCAGCTCACTTTACACATGTGCAAGCTAAGATAATGCTAATCTTTTACACAATTCTAGTATCTATCTAGCTTTACTTGTCAAGTTTGACACTTCGCTATGACCCAAAAGCTTATCCAGTAGAAACAAACCTCAAGGCTACAACTAAAATCATTATCCCATGTTGGCAACTCATTATTACATGTGGGCAGCTCTTTATAGCGTGCATGCACTTCAAGGTAAGAAGCCATGAACCATCTACTTGGCTTATATGGCTGCTTGCAAGGTTATTAAGGTGGTAAGACAAGGCGAGGCACTCACCCCCCTCACACCTTATACACATCCTAAGGCGATAAGGCAGCAAATAAAATGAGCATTTTAGCGGCGCATATGTACCTTGTTACCAATTCTTGAGCCCATGTAGCATTTATCCCCTTTCCAATTGCTCTTCTCCCATATAGCATCCATCCCCCTTGGTCCCTTGCAAGTTTCAGCTACTGCATAAAAGAGGGAGTGCATTATCAGAGTAAGTAACATACAGTCACAATAAAGAGTTTTAGATTGGGGGATGCATAAAACTCAGACTGTGGCAGAAAAGCTAACTAGCGAACAGTTGCTCTGGTTCTGGTTCCAACGCCATTATCCATCCCCCTCTCCATTATCCGTCCGACCGTCCCTCTCTCCATTATATCCGTCCGATCGTCCCCCCTCTCCATCATCCCTCTCTCCATTATCCATCCCCTCTCCATTCCCAACACCTCCGCCACCTCACTGTCGGTGGTGATGTGCTCTCTCCATCTCTTCGTCGCCACCTCCGACACCTCGCCGTCGCCCGCTGCGAGCTATCGAGGGAGCACTCCTCTCCTCCGCCTTTACACCGTACCGGTTGCGAGCCATCGGGAAAGGAGGGGAGAGGAGGGGGAGGGGGAGGCAGGGATGCCAGATCGTTGCTGGGAGGGGGATGCGGGGAGAAGAGAGGGAGGTGGAGGTCGGTAGGGAGGGGGAGGTCGAGAGGGAGGGGGAGCAGGGGAGGGATGGGGAGGAGATGGAGCCGTGGAGGCCAGGAGGGGGAGGCAAGGAGAAGGGAGGGAGGTGGAGGCCGGCAGGGAGGGGGAGGTCGAGAGGGAGGGGGGTCAGGGAGGTAGGGGGAGGAGGTGGAGGCTAGGAGAGGAGATGTGGCATACCTGGAGCGAGAGGGCAACGGGGATGGAGGTGGGACGGTGGCGCAGCATGGCAGCGGTACTACAGCAGATGGCCGCCGACACGCCGCTTCGGGGATGGTGGTGCCACGGGGATGGAGGCGGCGCTAGGGTTTGACGTTCACGGCTTCACGTGACAGGTTCCCCCGCTGGCCCCCCTCTCATCCCATCTCTTTATATTGGCAAAATTCATCATATACCCTCTTCATAGATGAAAATCTAGAATATACCCTCCTACACATCCAAATTGATAATATACCCTTCTCCAATCTATTTGCTTTACAAAACACCCTCTTTATACTAATCTGTATAGGTACAAGGTATAAGCATATATTGTACCGTATTTTGGGACATTAGGTACCGTATTGTACCGTGTTTTGGGGTAAAATGGGTACCGTATTGTACCGTATTTTGGGGTAAAATGGGTACATTAGGTCCCAAAATACCGTATTTTGGGACATTATGTATCGTATTGTACCGTATTTTGGGGTAAAATGGGTACATTAGGTCCCAAAATACGGTACAATACATGTTTATACCTTGTACCTATACAGATTAGTATAAAGAGAGTGTTTTGTAAAGCAAATAGATTGGAGGAGGGTATATTATCAATTTGGATATATAGGAGGGTATATCCTAGATTTTCATCTATGAAGAGGGTATATGATGAATTTTCCCCTTTATATTCTCTTGTTGCTTTTTCGTATTTTTGGGGCGTCCACCTCGGCTGTCCCGACTCCTTTCTTCGCCTAAGCGACGCCATGGCCGTGAGGCGGACGCCATAGACCCTCCTGACAAGGTGATGCCGACGCCATACATCTCCTCACCGCCTAAGCATCGCTTTAAGCTACGCTTAGGCGATGCTTAATAACCTTGGCTGCTTGTGTTCATACAACATATCAGCTGGCTCAAGCATGTCCTAGAAATATCAGCTGTAAGAGCTCCGATACAGCTCATTAATTACTAAGCATTCGCATGCATGTCGGCAGTTCTTTGTTCACACAATGTTGGCTAGCTCTTCACTGAAGAAAATAAATTAAGCTCCAACATCCTACTTTAGAGTTCAAGCTCGGTGATAGTAGCCCCCAATTGTTCCCCTATATTTGTGCATATAGATTATAGCAACACACAATACTATATTTCCTTAGAAACATGTATTATCTGGTGATATTTGTTAATTCTGTAACAAGAAATTCTCCCTTTAGTACAATCCATGAGCTTGAGAGTCATGGCTAATGTATTAGCCCTAGCCTTGTTTTTGTTCCAAGTGGTATTTCTCACAGATTGCTAAATGGAATCTATCCCTTCTTTTAGAAAACAACCAATCAATTTCTAATTGTTTTCTAGTATCTTGGGCTCATGGATTTGTTGTTCTGTTTCATGCTAGTTGAGTCGATTGAGGAATATCTGTTAAAAAAATCGACTAATATTTCACATGTTTGTTGAACAGACGAGGCAAACAAGGAAAGTGACAGAGATTTCCTAAAAAGGAAATGAAGAGGATGAGATGACGAATTAGTGAAGAACAGATAGGGAATTTGGTTCTTAGGAGGAGCCAAAGGTAGGAGATGAAGGAAAGGGGGAAATGATGATGGGGCAGGGGAGATAAAGCTTGACTGGAGCCTGGGAAGGAGAGGTAGGGGCTGTTTGCCCCGATTCAGCAGTTGCAATCGGCCAAACAGGCTTATAGTTTTAAGTTCCAGCCTCTTATGAAGCAAAAGCTGCGCAGGTGCAGTTTCAGCCACGGTGTGTGGGAAGATGAGAACATTTGACCAAGGTATGAGATCTTGGCCTAGTTTTTTAATTACCCTTACTAATTCTTTAGATCCCTGTCCTTTTTTTGGGTCTTGTTTGTTTGGTCTTGATCTTGTCGTAGGACTGCACTTATCTTTTATGTCCTATATTATCTATGTCAGTGTATGGTTTTATTTAGAATTATTGGTGCTTGTATAGCTATTTTCATTGAAGAACTTGAACCTTTAGGATCATGCAGTCTGCTGATTTGGTAGTTCTACTTGTTAATATACAAAGGGATGGTCTGTTGGTGAATTTGATCCTAAACCCAGGGAAAACTAGGTGCGCTGGGATACATGGTGCCATGGTAGGTTTAGGCCAAGAGGGTGAAATCAGCGAATTATCCACCCAAAGATTGTAAGCTGTACTTTACGGAAGTAAAAAAAATCGGGTGGAAAAGCCACGTCTGTAAATTGTGCTTGTTATATTTGTAATTTATTAGTAGAGCTTATACTTATCCGCCCAAAACCAGAGTTTAAATGGTATACGCAATTGAACAGTAGCAATCCTATTCTCCTGTGTGTCCTCTCATTGCACTAGATTCTAGACGGGTCTTGTAACTCTTGCTTTACTCACCATATCAACTGAAGTTGATTTTCCTCGAATCATTTTTTTGGCAATCTGAAATCCTACGGGCAATTGATTTTCATGAGCTGATATATGTGGCAGCTATTTACTGAAAACGACTTTGCTTGAAAGCTGACACCGCACATAAATTTGTTCTGTGTAAGTCAACATGACTGTTGATTGTTCTGCTGGTATTTACATTGTGCAGTAGAATTTCAATTGAAATATTTACTCGCTTTTCAATCATAGTAAAGTAGGTTCTGTGGGGCGCTCAACGAGATGCAATCTTCATGTGGCATTTTGCTCGACCTCTTATTATGGATCGCTGGTGTCCCTGCCATGCCTCTTGCCGGTGGTCCTAGCTATTGTGGATTGCCGTTCAGTTCAATGTCAAAAGGTTAGCTTCTCAATACGAGGGGATGAAGTGTAGAAGTGTCAGGTGTCAGCAAATTGTGTCTCTGGAAAAGAGGGATCAAACCAAAGCAGTGGCGTTGGTAGGAGGGTAAGGTAAAGCTGGTTTCCTTTGGTTAAAAGTGCTTAACATTTCAATGACAGTTACGTCACTGATCCTGCTTTCTTTCCCAGACCTGACTGGTCGGTCGGCCAAAATGATCTTACCGGCAATTGGATGCAACATATTTCTTTGTTCTCTTATCTGTTTGCTTTCTTCACTACGACAGAAAAGGAGTTAATTTTCATGGCACGCACAATGTTAATATCGCATCTATTCTTGTTGTAGGGGTGGCCTAACCCTCTGCGATTGGGCCTTGCAACTGACCTAATATGTAATAGGTCCAATTGTATAGAGAAATGTATCAATGTATCCACCTTTTGTAATTATTAAGGGGTAGGGTGAGAATTTCCTGTCCTACCCCACTCGTATATATAAACCCCATGAGGGACATGAGGGGGAGATCCACTTATTTTAACACCAGCTCTCTCCCTAGTTCTCTTAGCTATGTCTTTTATGGAGAAGGGTATCTTGTACCCACTGTTGTAGCCATGCTACAATAGTTAGCGCCATTCGTGGGAACTCGTGTAAGAAGCTGCATAAGGGAAGGCGCTAGAGAGGGCTACCGTCGGAGCACTCGTGTCGCGAGCACCTCAGATCACCCAGCTTCTGCTGGTTTTCAAAAGTGATGCTGCCGTTGATGACAGTCTACCGTGCTGGATGCTATTGACGGCTGCCCCATCGCACCAGCATAGGTGGGGGCCTCTCATCGCCGCCATCACGGCACCAGGGAGTCAGCCTCCGTGTGCGATGTACACCGGTTTCATCTCCGACCCCTCTCGTGGTCATAGTCGTTGCGTCCGACCGCCTTGCGGCCGTGATTTCGTCCGACCACATCATGGTTTGTCCATGGTCGTAGACACTTAAGGCTTTATCTACGACCACGTTGCGGCTAGCTCTTCGCCGATAGCTACGACCTTGTGGTTGAGACTTCATTGATGCCAGTCCGAAGTGTCAGGATAGAGCACACGTGCTTCGAAGCCTTTGCCCCGGCGCCGACTTTGTCAACACCTATTGCACCTTAGGCGATGTCACCCGACCCCTCGGAGTCGAACCTTCGCCGATGCTCGTCCGATCACCTCGTGGTCATAACTTCGTTGACCCTTGACTGACTCCGAGGGGTCGTGTCCCCGTCGATGCCGATCTCCGCTGTGGTCTCTGCACCATCCCTGTGCAAACTTCGCACGGTCTCCACCGAGGTCTTCACACGGTCTTCGCCAAGGACTTCGCACGGTCTCCGCTGAGCCCCGCACGGATGGCGTCTCTAATGGATTGCACACGATCTCTGCTGGACCCTTGTCTATGTAGCACGGACACTTGGCAAAACAGCCGTATCCGTGTCCGACACCGTGTCGGACACGGATACGACACGGACACGTCTTCGACACGTGTCGGAGACGTATCGGCCGATTTTGGAATTAATTTTAATTAGTAAAATTCTCGACACGTGTCGGACACACTAAATACATGAATTGGACACGGCCTGGACACAGCCGGCCCAGGACACAGCTGGCCCATTACCCATAACGCACGTCGTCATGCCCTAACGCACGCATCGCACGCACGAGCTCCAAGCGCGTTATTCCCGCTGCTCCGCATCGTCTGCTCGCGCCGTCGCCCGCTCCCGCATCGCGCCGCCGCCCACTATTGCACCTCGCTGCTGCCCACTCTTGTACCTCGTCGCCGCCCGCTTCCGCTCCAGCACCTCGCCGCCGCCCGTCGGCTTCCTCCCCAAGCACCGCCGGCTTCTTCCCCACTCGCAGCCGGATTCGTCCCCGCACGCCGCCGGATTCGTCGCCAAGCGCCGCCCGCTTCTTCCCAGCGCGCCGCCGGATTCGTCCCCGCGCCACCGTCGGATTCGTCCTTGCGTGCTGCCGGATTCGTCGCCAAGCGCCGCCGGCTTCTTCCCCAAGCACCGCCGACTTCTTCCCCAAGCATGTGGAAACATAGAAAATAATATATACATATATATAATTTATTTATTATTTAAATATATATAGCCGTGTCGCCGTATCGGTCTTTTTGGGAAAATGGCGAATTCCCGTGTCGGTGTCGTGTCGTGTCGTGTCGATGTATCCGTGTCCGTGCTACATAGCCCCTTGTTGCCACCGCCGACCTTCACACCCTCCGGCCTCCGTTGGCCTCGGCGCCATGCCTCCTCACCTTCGGGTGAGCGACTCGTGGTCGTACATGTTCGTCTGACCTCGTGGTCCAGACATCGTCCGCTCACATCGCGGGCGTGACTTCGTACGACCGATGCGTGGTCCTAACCTCATCCGACCGCCTCGAGGTTGTGACTTCGTCCGATCGCCTCACGGTCGAGACTTTGTTTGACCTTGCGGTCGCAGACACTTCATCTGACTGCCTTGTGGTCGTAGACGCTTCGTCCAACTGTCATGTGGTCAAGTCTTCACCCGACCTCCTCAGGGTCATAATTTTGTGAAAATTCGCACAACGGCATCGTGCCTCGGCGTACTCTGCGAAGTATAAAGCGTCGGGAGCTTAGCCGTCCCGGGCAAACTCTATGGAGTATAAAAAATCGCACGGTACGACTGCGGCCCCAGCGTACTCTGTGGAGTATAAAGCACCAGGGACCACGGGTGTCCCGGGCAACTCTACGGAGTATAAAAAAATCGCATGGTGCAGTTACGGGTTCGGTGTACTCTATGGAGTATAAAGCGCTGGGAACCACGGGCGTCGTGAGCAACTCTACGGAGTATAAAAGATTGCGCGGAGTTCGTTCGACCACATCGTGGTCGTAGACGCATCGCTTGACCACCACGTGATCATCGACGGTTTGTCTGACCGCCTAGCGGTCGTTGCCTTGTCCGACTGCCCACGATCGTCGCTTCGTCTGACCACATCGTGGTCATAGATGCCTCACCCGACCACCTCAGGCTCCGTGCACACCTCCGATGGCCTTCGCTCGACTCTGGAAGGACCTCGCTGGCCTTCATGCCTCGGGCTCCACACACACCTCCGATGGCCTTCGCTCATCTCCAGAAGGACCTCGTTGGCCTTCGCGCCATAGGCTCCATGCATCCCTTCACTGGCCTTCGCGCATCGGGCTCCACGCACACCTCCGATGGCCTTCGATCGGCTCCGGAAGGACCTCGCTAGCCGGCGCGCCCCAAGCCTTTGCGCAGACATGCCAGCGGCCTCATTGAAGGCTTCGCTCTCCCCGTCTGCCTCTATGTGAGCCCTTGTAGGCCTTCGTGCGGCAAGCCGGCGGCCTCGTCGATGTCTCTGGGCCTTGGCATCATGCTTGTGAGCCATTGGTTGTCTCCGAAGCAGTCTGCGTTCCGCGAAGGCCACACGAAGGCTACCCACAAGGGAGGGGTCTTCACTGAGGTGTCTATGGCCTCCAGGCCACATGGTGCGAGGGCTACCCCGCATCGAAGATGTCTTCGCTGAGGTCTTCGCACAATGTCCGTGCGGAGACTGCACATTACCTTCATGGGACATCACGCGATCTCTATCGGACCCCGCATGGATGTCGCCTTCGCCGAACTTCGTCTAACCTCTGCTGACCCTCGTAGGACTTCGCTCGTTCTTCAACAGACTTCGTGCAAACTCTGCACGGATTTCGCCGCCGTTAGACCTCGCGTGGCCTCCATAGGTCCCCGTTGGACCACACATTGTCTTCGCTAGGCTGCGCGCAATCTCCGACCGCTTTGTGGTCAAGACCTCGTTTGACCATCTCGTGGTCACGATTTTGTCCGACCGCTTCGTGGTCGATACCTCGTTCGACCATCTCGCGATCGTGACTTCTTCCGATCACATCGTGCTCGAGACCTCATTGGACTGTCTCGCGGTCGCGACTTCTTCCGACCATATCGTACTCGAGATATCGTCCAACCGCCTCGCGGTTGTGGGGAGTGTGGGCTTCATCGATGCCAGTCCGAAGGGTGGGCAACGGAGCGCGCACTTCGAGGACTTCATCCCGCTGTGAAGCATGCGCCTCAAGGGTAAATCGAGCGAGAGGAGGTGGTAGATGGGTGCCATGGAGAAGACTTTTTTGACCACGATGAGCCATCCACCCGAAGATAAGAGATCGCCTTTCCAAGACGGGAGTTTCTAGGTGAAGCGGTCTATCAAAGGTTGAACTTGAGGCTTTGTGAGTCCAGATAAGGACAGTGGCAAGCTTAGGTAGTTGACAGGGAAAGAGACAAGTTGACACGAAAGTTCTTGCAAAGCCAGGTCTATTTCCTCCTTGGAACAGCAAATGGGTGCGACGAAACTCTTGTGGAAGTTGATGCATAGGCTTGAGGCCTGACTGAAAGTTATGAGAAGTTGTTTAACAACCTGCCGGTCCTAATGTTTTGGTGCAACAAAGCAAACAACGTCGTCAGCATACAGAGAGATGCGTTCCTGTAAGCCTCGGACCCCTAGGTCTAACAACGCTGAGAGAGAGCTTGCCTTTTGGAAATAGATGTTGAGGACCTCCATGACCGACAGGACCAGCATTGGGGATAGAGGGTCACTCTATCTCAGACCGCGGCGTAGCTGGATCGCATTTCCTAGCCTGCCATTCAACAAGATCTTGGAGGAGGCGTCGGCGAACAACAACGAGATCCATTCTCGCCATCTTGGCCCAAAGCCCATGTGATTCAGGATTTGGAGTAGGGCCATGAGCGTTGCGGCTTAAAGCTTTTCCAGACACAAAAGAAATTAGTTGCATTGGGAGATAGTGGGGATAAAACTGGGATGATCTGTAGATAGTGATAATTCAACATTCTGCCATTGACCTAAGCAACTAGCTGCCACACTTGTGATTAAAGATGTTTCTGGGGCTGAACAGATGCATGCATCACTGTTTCAAAACAGTGCTCGCTCCATAGATATTAATTAAATGTGGACAGTGATCTGTTTTGCTAGGATAGCTACATCAAGACATGTGATATTCGTCTAAGATAAGCTTGAGAAAAAAATTTATTCGTCTAAGATAAGCTTGAGTTTTCTCTTCCTTTCCACTTTCAGAATTGTTCAACTCTTGCTACTGTTGGTGTGATCGGTGCGTCCATATGACATACTGTTGCACTAATGAATTCAAACCAACAGGGCTCCATTTGGAATTGCAGCGCTGTGCGTGCGGTGGATAGATAGTGTTACAGAAAATATTATAACAGTTAATGAATGGTCACATGGTGAAAGCATAGCAGAAGCAGTGTTACATCTTGCGAGGTTATTTATTTGTTAAAACAGTTAATGAATGGTCACATGGTGAAAGCATAGCAGAAGTGTTCTGGAGAACACCATATGGGACAATGTAGCGGCTGGTGGGTTCGTACTGTTTTAATACATGTCACAGGTGGAACAAGAAATTGAATAGTTTTACCTGTTATGTAGCTGTGTGTAATTTTACAGCAAAAGTCGACTTTTGAGTAAATTGATCAGAACAAAACTAATTATGCTATTTCTTTTTCCTTTCTTGTTCGTATTTAATTCTACCCGACAACATTTAATTAGTTTTTGTCAAGTTTTGCACCAAGTCAAACTGTAATTGTAGGCTCTGGGGGTAGTTGATCTGTCGCATTATGAGAGCTTGTGCTCCAAAATGGCATAAGGACTGTTTTCGAATGTGAATTAGGAGTGTCATACTGTTTTTTTTTTCTAACTTTCAATCAGATTCTAATGTATTTTCAAGAGGAAATTGTTCCCTATAAGAATTTGGAGACACTGGGTGAATAAGTAAGGCTCTTGAGTTTTTTTAGGGGAAGCTTTCGAGAAGATGTCACAACAACTTAAATCGCAAAAGTTTTGGATGGTTTTTCATCTTAAGAGGAGCTAGAGCTTTTAGAGCAGGTTTAGTGTAGAATTCTTTAAGGAAATCTTGGAAGGTTAACCAATTCGATTTTTCTTGCATGTGGCCTTGATATGAAGCTAAATCAACCCAAAGTTGGGGAACTCCAAAAGTATTTACTACCTCCATTCTTTTCACTTGTCATTTTGGACATCGATATGGTCTCCAATATACACATTTGACTATTGCTTTTTCTAATTATATGTTAGTAAAAATTATTAGAAATATAATGATATGAAAAGATTTTTTATAGCAAATCTAGTAATATCATTTTCACATGACAAATTCAAATACTTTTGTGTATACTAGTGGTTAAAGTTTGAAAATGTTAACTGCACGTATCTAAAACGGCATCTAAAAAGAAACAGAGGGGTATTACTTGACCTTTTTTTTGTTGTTAGCACCTGAATTTGTCATTTATCTAATACTATTGTGGCTTCTACTTTTGATCTAGTTAAATCTAACACTCCAAATGTGGGTAGTCCAATTGGTATGGCACACGGCATTCCTTGGTGGGATATTGACATCTACATCTCTCAGATATGTACTTTGACCAATTTGACTTAGAATTATCTCCTCAGTAGTATCCTATATTAGTCCTACAATATGCATTCCTTTTATATCTAACTTTGTTATTATATATAAAAAACTTTGGAAGTTCCGCATACAGCGTGTGGAGCAAAGATTCTGATAAAATTAAAGGATTCCTTTTGGAAAGGCTTAGCTTAGATGTTTAACTCAAAAATACATAAAGGGCATACTGAAAATCTTTTTGAGCAATCAGGTGTGGCGACACTTTTCTCTTTTTAGAAGAACAGGGCTGGCAAGGATTTGTCCATCCAAAAACAAAGTGTGGTAGTGGCTAAATGAAAACTACAAGCAAAGTAGCTATCAGAACTAAACCTCGTACGATGAAATCAACATGGAGTACTAACCAAAATTTACAACATCCAACTCAGATTTGTCAGCGTAGATGAGTAAAGTAAGCTGCACGATGCGAGATGTCATCCTAGTACTTCTATTTGCTTACGTATAGATAAGATATGATCGTAGTACACCTGGGATCTGTTAGTGTTATTTATAGCTGGAATTATGTACAGCAAAATATAATAGTAGATCCATAACGTAACCCAAGGATAAAATAACACTTGCACATCCAATCTACATCTATCAGGCCAAATCTAGCTATGGCATCAGTTCTAAACCACATCTAAATCTAATATAATCTTCTAAAGTTCACAAGGATGTCTGATGTGCACCGATATGATCTTCTCTATGATTACTATTATTCGAGAATATATTCAGATGTGATGTGATCATCCAATTGATTACCGTGACATATGTTAGAATAGGAAAGGATTTCACTGTTTCCTTATATGCTTTGATTTTCTTATTTGTATATGGTATATTTCTTTGTAATATCCTCTTATACTCCTTATATATTGCCCTTTGTGCTTCATGAATATGCACATAATATTCATAACATAGTGTTAGAGCTAGGGCACTAAACCTAGTGTTTTTTTGTACCATCGTCGGGGATCCGCCATTGCCACCAGTCCACCGACAAACCGCCGCCCTCTGGGTCGCCATCGTTTGCTAGTCGCCGCCGCTCTACCCCACCTCGGCAGAGCGCCGACGCCTTTGCCATTGCTCGTCGCCTAACACCCACCGCTCGTCGCTCGCACCCATTGCCTGGAGCTCGCTATCTAGCTGCCTGTAGACTAATGCCCACCGCCCGGATGCCCGGCGCGTGCCCAGTTGCCCGGCACCTGCCACCCTCCATCCGGTCGCCCACCGCACCGCCGACTGGCTCGTGCCCGCTTGCCTGCCTCGGTCTCGAACAGATCTGATTTGGTCTATTCGTTTTCTTATACATTAGTTCTAAAAAAGAAAGAAAAAATAAAAAATGTCAATCTAACCAACGCGTCGTCCAGCGCCGCCTATTAGATTTTATTGCCTTAGTTGTCGTGTCGTCCAGCGTTGTCTACCAATAGCTTCTGTTCCATCATCTGCGATACCATTCTCAGGAACAAAGTTCAATGGGACGAACTACAGATTGTGATATTTACTCATGCATATTACGCCTGATGGTCTTCTCCTCTAAGGATATGTCACTGGTGCACGACTGTATCTGCCACCACCGATTCAGCCTCCTCCCAAACATCCTACCTGTGTGGTCTGAGACCAGCGTAGTCGTAGACTAACATGGTCGGAGACCTTCATGGTCAGAGACCTGCGTGATCTGAGACCAGCATAGTCGTAGACCAGCATGGTCGTACACCAGCGTGGTCGGAGACCTGTGTGGTCTGAGACCAGTATAGTCGTAGACCAGCATGATCGGAGACTTTCGTGGTCGTACACCAGCGTGGTCGGAGGCCAGCGTAGTCGGTGACCTGAGTGGTCGAACCAAACAACGTAGTCGAAGACTTGTGTCGTCAATCCAGACAACGTGGTCGGAGACCTGTATGGTCGATCCAGACAACATGGTCTGAGACCAACGTGGTCGTAGACCAGCATAGTCGATGACCTGAGTAGTTGAACCAGACAATGTGGTCGGAGACCTGAGTGGTCAAATCATCCAATGTGGTCATAGACTTGAGTGGTCGAATCATCCGACGTGGTCGTAGACCAGGTAGTCGACGATCAGAGTTCGACCAGCTCTGTGTAAGAGATCCGATCAACGTGCGATAGTACCGGCTCTATGTGAGTGGAACCTCCGTTTGTCAGAACTACCGGCCTGTGTGGTGGTATGTTTTTTCTAGAGAGACACCTTCGTGGAGTTATCTCATCCCCGAAGTGATCGGTACTTCCGTTCGACAACAGTGGCACTTCTGGTTGTCGGTAGTACCGAGTTTTGGCTGTCGGAACTTCTGTTTATGACTACAACGGTCACTTTGTCAACCGTTGGCATAGCAGAGCAGTAGTACCGGTCTGAGGGCAGCGATACTTTCGATTGTCCTGTTATTTTGGGATTTTGGCTCTAACAGCTAGTTTTCTTGTGTGGGGTATAAATACCCCCTTGTGGCTGGTTAGGGCAAGATATTAGTACTCCATTTTCACTTTCTTGAGCTAGTGTGAGATCCTCTTCTTAATTGTGTTTTTGTTTTACCTATGAGCAAGGAGGAGTGCATGTGTTGCCTCTAGAGTTGGATTGAGTATCCATTTGAACTTATGTGTTCGTTGCATGTGGTGAGAGTCAAGCGAGGGGCTTGACTTATTACTCTTGGAGTTTACAAACTCCTAGACGGCGTTGGAGGCGTCATGCACAGTGATATTCTCAAAGAAGGTTGTGAGAAAACCCGGTTAAGTATGAAGGTTGGAGCTCACCTACCTAGAGTGGGAAAGAGCTAGCACTAGTGGATTGAGGTGTTTCAGCTTAATTCGTGGAGTCGGTCCAATTTGTTTGGGCTAAACTCAACGTGGACTAGGGAAGTGTTTCGGCTTAATTCATGGAGCCGGTCCAATTTATTTGGGCTAATCTCAATGTGGACTAGAAAAGACTGGCAAGTCTTTGAACACCACGGTAAAAAGAGACCGTGTCATTTGTGGTTTATTTTCTTGTGCTTAATTTACATTTATAGAATTAAATTGATTGCTTATCTAGATTGCTTGTCTTTCTAGATTTGCAAATCTTGACATAGTCATATTGCTGGTGCTCTTAGGTGAATTAGTTAATTTAGGCTTTATTGTGCTAAACTAATTTGAGTTGAGCATCCGCATTATATACTTGTGTTTAGCCAAATAGCTCAAATAGATTTTAAAAGAGAGATTTTTAGAAATGACTATTCACTCCCTCTAGTCGGTCTCCTCGATCTTACAGGTACTCCTCTATCTCTCAGCTGTCAGGGCACTCTTTTGTCCACTGATTTTTCTATTCCAGCTATTTCCCATGTTCCCTGGCTTACCATGCAACTTCTCTCGGTGGGCCAGCTCTCCAATCTTGATTGTAGGGTTGGTTTTGACTCTCACACCTGTTTCGTTCAGGATTGATAGACAGAGACAGTACTTGGGACTGGCTGGCGCCATAGGGATCATCAGGGTTTCTACATTCTCGACCACCTCTACCTTCCGTCTACTTTAGTTACTCCAACCACATTACATCTACCTCCATCGCCACTGCTGCCACCACCTCTGGAGCTTTTGCGCAGTTGCATCACCGTTTAAGTCACTTGTATGCGTCCCTTTCTTCATTAGTTCAACAGGGTGTTCTTGGATGTGTTATTGTTGACATGGCCATGTTTTGTTAGGGTTGTAATCTGGGCAAGCAACTACAATTTCATTATCATTCTAGTGAGTCTTTATCTTCTTGTCCTTTTAATTTAGTTCATTCAGATATATGGGACCAGCGCCTATTATCTCTAAATGAAGACATAAATTCTCTGTAACTTTCATTGATGATTATTCCTGATTTACATAGCTTTTTCTTATGTCTTATCGTGACCAGTTTCTTGCGATCTATCGTAGCTTTGAAATGATGGTCTATACTCAATTTGAGTCCTCTATTTATACTTTTCATTGTGATTCTGCTGGTGAGTACTGTTCTGGTGCTTTTAGACAATTTTTTCTGAGCAGGACACTTTTTACTTGTCTTCTTGTCTTGGTGCCCATGCTCATAATTGGGTTGCTGAGCACAAGTATCGCCATTTGATTGAAACCGCCCACACTCTTCTCTTTGCCTGTCATGTTCCACCTCAGTTCTGGGCTGAGACTGTTTCTACGGCTTGATGCTCTTCGACATACGGAGGATTGGGATATTGTACCGACACCTGTGCATACTCGTCCTATCACGTGCAAATGGGTGTACAAGATTAAGACAAGGTCTGATGTTACTATCGAGTGCTATAAGGTTTGTCTTGTGGCTCGCGGCTTTCAGCAGGAGTGCAGTCATTATTACGATGATACTTTTGCCCCTGTTGACCATATGACCACTGTTCGCACTCTTGTTACGGTTGTTTCTGTTCATTGGTGGTCTATCTCTCAGCTGGATATTAAGAATGCCTTACTTAATAATGTTTTGTATGAGGAGATTTATATGTAGCCACCACCTGGGTATTTTGTTCCAAATGGACATGTCTGTTGTCTTCATCATGCTCTTTATGGCCTTAAACAGGCTTCTTACTTGGTTTGCTTGTTTTACCTTAGTGATTACGACTGTCGATTTCACTGTCATTCCCACGATTCTACTCTTTTTGTCCGTGTTTCACTTGGGGCAGGACACTACTTTTATATGTAGATGATATTCTCATCATTAGTGATGATTTTCCATTCATCACGTATGTGAAGAAGCATCTCAGTGAGCAGTTTCTGACGACTGATCTTGGTTTCATTGGGATTGAGGTTTCTTCCACGTCTGAGAGCTACTACCTCTCTCAGCAGAAGTATGTCCAGATCTTCTTGATCGGTCTGATCTGGCTGATACTCGCACTGTTGAGACTCCTATGGAACTCTCCCTTCAGTTTCGTGCTACTGATGGTGATTTTCTTAAGGATCCTACTCGATATTTACATCTTATTGGGAGTTTGGTATATCTTCTGAGCACTCATCTTGATATTGCTCATGCTATTCATATTTTGAGTAATTTCATAGCTCGTCCTACTCATCTTCACTATAGTCGTCTTCTTCATGTTCTTCGCTACATGCGTGGGACAATCTCTCGTCGTTTGTTTTTCCTAGCTCCAACTCACTACAGCTTCGAGCGTACTCTGATGCGACCTGGGCTAGTAATCCTTCCGATCGTCGTTCTCTTTCTGCTTACTGTGTTTTCCTTGGCTCCTCTCTGATTGCCTAGAAGACAAAAAAGTAGACTGCAGTTTTTTGTTCAAGTGCAAAGGTTGAATTGAGAGCTACAGCAGCAATGACAACTGAGGTTACTTGGTTGAGGTGGCTACTTGCAAACTTTGAAGTACCTGTGATGGGCCTATGAACCTTATGTTTAATAGTATAGGTGCTATCAGTATTGCTCGTGACCAGTGAAGCATGAGCTCACCAAGCACATTGGTTTGGATGCTTCATACAGCCCCTCAGGTGTAGGAGGAAGTATTCACTTTACAGTTTGTATCCTTAGAGTTACAGATTGCTGACTTTACGAAGCCATAGACTGGAGTACAACATTTGTATTTTTTTTCTCCAAACTCATTGTGTGATCCACCATGAGTTTAAGGGAATGTTAGAATATGATATGATTTCATTGTTTTCTTATATGTCTTGATTTTTTATTTATATATGGCATATTTCTTTATAATATCTTCTTATACTTCATATATATATATTGCCCTTTGGGTCTATGAATATGCACACATTAATATTCATTACAACTTACTCCAAGCATAGTAGTACTCAAATTATCCGAGGTTTAGTAGTGTATTTAAGCTTTGAGAATTTAGGGGAAGATAGCAGAAGGATCTGTGCCAGCTAGCAAACTGCCATCGTCTAGGGAAGTATGCAGCATTTTTAAGTCATCAGTTAATTTGATTATTTTTTAGTGTTAATTTGATTTTTTTAGAGTGTTATTTTGATTATTTGGCTGTCTTGAGATGTGATCATTAATTCAGACTTGGAGTTTTGGATAACTGAAAATCTCATATTATCGTTAATTTGGACTTGAATTTTGGATTAGTGAATCTTCTCTTAGATTAACCGACTGAAATCTTTATAGGTGTTCCGGAAGCGAATTTTGGACATTTATAGCACTGTGTATCCTAAAAATTCCAAATCTAGCCTCCTAACCCTAAAAATTCCATTTTTGGCCCCCTATGTGACCGCGGGACTCCAGGACGCTGACATGTGAGTCGTGCACGTGGAGACGTGCGGTGTTCGGGCGCACGATTGCACTGTAGCGCGTGAGACGTGCGGTGCTCGAGTACATGGTTGCACTGTAGCTGAGCACACCCGATTAATTGTGTGGTCCCAAGTGAATCATGCGATCGGAACCACTGTAGATGCTTAGTTGTGCGGTCGGGACTGCCATGTGCCAAGCTCCGTAGATCGTGCGGTCGAGGAGGAAGCTAGAAATAGTTTTTGGACGAGCTAAGAGCTAAATTTAGAATTACTATGAACATCCATGCCAATGTGGTCCCAAATTCTCCGGAAGACGATCATGATCTTGAACAGTAGCAGGTCTACTGATAGTGATAGGACGTCCACTAGTAGGGTCATGTGTATACTTTAATGGGGGCATATCATATCGATGGTAAACTTTCAATCCAGTGCAACAGTACGAACTTTCGCTGCGAGCTGTCCATCAATTTAGGAACCGAACCATGTGCATGCGTTTATGTATGGCGTGCATGTTGATAATGCTTGCAGCGCCAGTTTCCTCTATTGAATGAACGAGAATTGGTATCTCATCCGTTGATCGGATGGCTCAAGTTGGGAGTTTGCATTCATGCATCGATTAAACAAAGGGTGCACAGCCGCGCGGGTCCTTTCTGGTTCCTACGGAAACTGTACGTGAAATCCCTCCGTCCCAAACATGGCATTGCAAGCTATCCTATCTACGTTTGATTCAAACAAATGCCATGCAAGCATGCATGGAACACAGCATTTCTTAATTTAGGGTTTAGATTCGACTATACTGTTCTAAGTGCGCTACTACAGAAAACCGTATTACAGATGGTTCAAAAACATCATCACAGACGATTTTCTGAACCGTCTGAATTTATAGATCAGTGATAATCGAAGGTTATCACAGACGGTTTTCGAACCGTCTGTGATGTAAATATCATAGACGGTTTATAACTAAAAACCGTCTGTGATAGCTGATAATCACAGACGGCTTTTAAGTAAAAGCAGATACGCCATTAATGTACTCTTCACTCACACGGCTCGCGGCATGCATCCAGCTTTGGTCCTACGTTGTGTGTGTGTGTGTGTGTGTGTATATATATATATATATATATATATATATATATATATATATATATATATATATATATATATATATATATATATATATATATATATATATATATATATATATAGGACGAGTGTTTCATGCACCATGGTGCCTAGGCACCAATATCAATACCCGTTGATTTGCTTTGAGATTATAACGCTTGATGTGGGTATCTTCATATACCCATAAAAGGTATATTTGAGATATCAAACTCGAAAAATTTAAATTCAACTTCAGTTTAATTAGTTTGAACTATTTTTATGGTATATACTCATCAGTAGTTGCATTGAACTCAAAAGTAGTTCAAACTAGTTTGAACTGAGTTCAAAACTAACTTACCATAAATATATCAAGGGTATAAAATATTTTCATACCCAAACTCAAAAAATTATCAATCATACACGTGTATCGGATGTTGGTGCCTAGGCACCATGGTGCATTATGTAATTTTCTATATATATATATATATATATATATATATATATATATATATATATATATATATGTATATATATAACAACTTAGTATTAAAAATTAATTAATTAATTATTACTACATATATACCGGCCACATGCATTGAGGCTAAATTTGCTAGCTTAATTCATATTATAAACACAACAGCTATTATATAACTAACAATTTTGCAAACCATCTTCAATAACACACCAATTACTTAGATCTAAATTGTAATAGAAAGAAAAATAAATTTCATTACTAACCATATCTAGAGCAACCAGGGAAGTATGAATCTTCAAAACTCAATCTCTGCCTCCTCCCACCAAATTAATTGGACTGAAATCGCCTAGCTTGCCTCCTGAGCGAAAGAGTGCAGCACCAGTTAGATCTGGATCGAAATGAAGACAGATGCGGTTCTGAGCAGCGCAATAAATCTCTAGCGCCATTATCACAGACGGTTTTTTTTATTAAAACCGTATGTGAAAATCCTGAGATTATCACAGACAGTTTTTAATAAAAAAACCGTCTGTGATACTTTAGTATCATAGACGGTTCATCGGTAAGAACTGTCTGTGATACTCATTTTCTCCGACTCCACCAACACAAACGGTGTTCAAATTAAAACCGTCTGTGTTAGTGTCGGTCACAGACGGTTTGACATAACCGTTTGTGATACTCGTTTTCTCCGACGCCACCAACACAGACGGCGTCCAAATTAAAACCGTCTGTGTTAGTGTCGGTCACAGACGATTTTGTCAAATCGTCTGTGATTGGCCGTATATTATTAGGATTTCTGTAGTAGTGGTGGGATCCACGTTGTATTAAAAATAGAAAAAGAATTTTTTTAAAAAAAAACTCCCAACCGCTCTCTCTAGTCCACATCTGACATGCGGGCCTCGTGATTTGTTTAATAATGCTTCGAATCGAGGTAAGATTTGGGTTCGGGTAGCTTGGACGTCTCGAATAGGAGCCGCACTAGGAGATTGTTGTTAGGGAGGCCTTTGGAAATCACCCTTTCTTGAGGGGCATGGCTGCAATTTTCCGATGTAAGCCAAAAGCCCGGAAGGCGTTGCTGTACCGGGCCCACCCTACCCGCCAGGGTCTCCAAGCCTTCAGGGACACGGGGCCCACCGCCGGCCACTCACGCGCTGCCACGCAAGGGCTCCTGTCACGGCCATGCGGTGGGGCCCGGCCGGGGCAGGGCCAACCACGGCACGACAACGCTGCGCGGAATGTCCGACACGGCCCGCTGTTCACCAGTATTTTTTATTGCCCGGGGTCACCTCCCGAAAACGAGGCGCAGGCGAAAAATGGCCTCCTCTCTCCTCCGCCTTTTACTTTTTCCTCGCCCGGTGGATTGGGTTCTTTACTCAAAAGGGGAAGACGAGGAGGCATGCACCTTTCGCAGCTGTGGGCTCGGATGGGGCCGATCGCTTTTTTGTTTTTTTATAGTAAATAATTTTTAAATAGTATATTTTTTTTATTGTAGGGTCTACTAGGTGATTATAATATATACTAGTTATAAATCTGTTCGTTGCAACAAAATCATAAAAATGGTGAAACGAAACTTACTGTCTGGTCAACTTCATATATCAAATATTGGAGAGTAAGCGACAGAGAGAAGGGTGACTGGAATGCGCGAGGAGATAGGAAAAGTGGAGGGGGTGGGAGGTTGTATCTGAGAAAGAGAGAGAGGAGGAGAGAGACGAATGACCCAGATCAACTATAGAGCGGAGAGGAGAATATACCGACGATCACCAACTCCTTTTTATATAATAAGTAGAGATTATTCTAACTTTAAATATACCGATCAAATTATATATAACTGTCTCTTTTTATAATCTTTCTTATAATTAGTTATAAGTTAAATATATCGATGAAAATCGTATATAACTGTCTATTTTTATAATCTTTCTTATAAAATCTACCCTGGCTGGATGGGATAATGGAAAAGGGGCTGCAAGGATAACGTCGGGGCAGATCGTCGGTACGACACTGACCGCTAGCTAGTAACCAGGAGTAGTAGTAACTAGCAGTGCACTGCACTAGTGGTACTCTCTTGGTTTTGTCTCTGTGTTCTTTTATAAATAAATGGTGAAACTCTACCGTATCTTCCTTTTATATTTCCTAAGCCTTGTTTAATCCATTCTCAAACCCTAATCACTTTGTTCATTGGTCACTTACTTGTCACCGGGACTGAAGGTGGATGGAGATATCTTTGGTCACTTAAAAGGTGGATGGAGATATCTTTGGTCACTTAAGTCACTGGGACTGAAGGTGGACGGAGATATCTTATGCACAAGATTTAGATCTAGCGGCCCAAAAATTTCATTGAAACCCAATAGTTTTTTACTTGAGTGTTATACCGATAATCCCTAAGTTGTATCTGGGAATTTAGGTAATGGCATGCAAATATAAATTAATTCATCATCAACCTATAAACTGAATTAATTCATCATCAACCAATAAACTATGTGACAAGTGTATGTGGAAATCTGAATATCTGCATAGTTGATGCATGACCGCTGGAAAATCAAGATGTAGTAGTTTGTATCCTTGAAAGTCAAGCCATGCAAAAAGAATTCATGGCTAATTTCTTTAACCTTTGGGGACATAGCTGAACATTTGCACTTCCTTTTCAGCTGCATGTGCCCCTTAGATACAGCCAGCTAGCATTCTTATTTGTGTTCCATCCAACCTGATTCGTATGTCTCACTGTTGTCAAGATTCATATGTTTTGCCATCTTGTTGATTACATCTTAGCCTATTAGTCTTCTTGATGTGTCCTTACATATTTGGTTTGTTACTTTCATGACATCCCAACAAAAAAGAAATGGCTTGATTAATGCCTATCATGATCATATCGGTTCTCAATTGGATGTAGGACAGTCCAGGTGAACATTTTCTTCTATATATGCAGAACTAGGCTACGGCAAAAGCTATAGACAACCAAGAGGCCTGTTTGGCAATGGCTGTGGCTTCGAAGAAAAAGAAAAGGCTCAAGTACTATCATCAATGCTTGTATGTATGACAATTGAGGCCGGCGAGCATCTTTTTCTTCCTCAGATAACCGAGAGACCGTGCATGAGATCGATCCAGACTTTCAACCATGGAATTCGGCCGCCAATGAGATTGTAATTAAATTGGTTGGTAGAAAGAAGGTTGATGAGCTGATGATAAAAAATTTGATGGACAGGTCGGTAAAATATTAAAAAAAAATTCACCAACCATCGAGCAGGTCCAAACAGATCAGTGCGGCCGGGAGCAAAATTTCAACGACCGATTTGAAGTTTTACAGTTACTAACTCTAGCCAATCGCTGCTAGTCTGCAGGCCTGTTTCGTATAATTCGACGCAAGGGCTAAGCTACCGTCCAAAGCGTCAGATATGGAGATCCACAACCTAATTTTTTATATTCTAAAACTAGCCCATCCCTCCTTAAGATCCCGCTTATTTTAGCTTCAGCTTCTGATTTATTTTTCACTATTCATAAATCTCATCTTTTTCTGAACTTGTAGCTTTTTTAAACTTTTTTGTCGGTTCTTTTTTCCCGTATTTGTTCGACTTGTCCATAATGAGTTAACATTTTTTTCTATTTTTAAATTTTTTAAATTTAATTACGCTAAATAAGCCACTTTTAGCTACAGTAAAATTTCAGCTGCTACAATGTAATTTTAGCTATAAACCATAGCTTTTCAGCCTAACCAAGCGGGGCCATATCCAAGGGAAAAACGAGTAAACAAAGGTCTTGAAAAACAAAAATGAACTAACGCAATCAAATTAATAAAACCTCGTTGGAGATACTACCAGATGGAGTTTTGTCGTGCTATGAACAGTGGTAGGCTTAATTTATTCTTTGGGTGCGACACTGGTAGCTTGTACTCCTCCCAACAAAATCTAATATAATTAATCAATTAAATAGAGATGCACACTGTGTAGTGTCATTGGAATTACTTCGCAGGGGCAGGGGTGGTACTAGTAGTACTTAAAACCTTGCGAGGTCTCAGCTCTGGGAGGGTACGACCACCCATCCCATCCATCTCCTCTGCTCCAAGAACCACACACACGCGGAGAGAGAGAGAGACCTCCTTTCATTTCAGTACGGCGGTCCTCACCGCATCCAAGAAGAACAAAACCTCTCCCATTTCTTGTTCTTCCTCATGGGTTTTGAGGGGTTATTTGAATTTTCTTTGGAGTTTTTAGTTGTTTGTAACTTATTTGGTGAGTTTTGAAGATTCTTCATCGATTGTGCAGTAAATCTGTGAAGTAAGGGGAACTCCTGGTACAAAGAGGCTATCGAGAGATTGACAGAAGAGAGTGAGCACACGGTGTGATAGCCGACATAATATCTATGTCGTCCTCGTCATGTGCTCGCTCCTCTTTCTGTCAGCCTCTTTCTCTCGGGGTTTACCTTTCATCTAGATCTACTAGTGATTTTGTAAATTCAATGTTATTTGATGCAATTCAATTGCCTTGATCTAGATTTTTCTCATAAGAAATCTAAAGGAAAACTCAACCACAAAAGTCAGAACCAGCATGTCTGGAGTAATCGACCTTTTCTCCCACTTTACCATGCCAATTCCTTATCTCTTAGATGTGCGCGTACATATTTTTTCTCTCTGGTTTTGATCCTCTCAGTCCAGTTGTCGTGGGAACTACTACCGAGGCGAGTGATACGGATGCTGGTGGTAATGGTAAGGAGTAGCAGCTGTAGGCTTTGTAGTACTGGAATAAATGATTGGCTTTGCTACTTGTTTTTCTCATCCCCAAATGTTATTTCTTCTCCTCTTGCAGTAAGTACTCCTTGCCTTGGGAGCTGAAGCATGGAGATGCTGCCAGTACGCTGCAACACTGTGAGGATTTATCAGCAGAATTATCTGCATCTTCTCTCTCTCTCTCTCTCTCTCTCTCTCAACCCCTCGTCTTGCCTGTTTTCAGGTTCTTAAGCAGTTGGCTGGCCATGTTGGTGGGGTTTGATCAAGTTCTTGTTGGGGTAAAAAATGGTGCATGCAGTAGGCTAAGAGATGAGCCATATTTGGCATGGAAGATGGCCTCCCTTCGCTTTTGCCGGATCTGGCTTGCATCTTTGGTTAGGCCCCTTGTCTTTCTCTCTCACTTTGGCCTCTGGGTCTTGTTGCTCTCTCCCCACACTGTAACAAGGGGCACTGTAACTTCTGCTGTTGAAGTGTTACTGATGAGGGGGTGCATGACTGTCTCCCTTATGTTTGTTTGCTCTTCCGTTCGTCTCATTTCTTCAGAGTTTTGTGTACTTTGTGTCTTTGTGGTGATGAGAGCTGCTTGGTTAATTAATTACGTTTTCACCTTGTTTGTTGTGGTCCTTACTGGTCCACGAGTGATCCATTTGCCATCATTCTTTTATTTTTTTTCCAGGACAAGGGAATCATGATTTAGTGGCCGTCAACTACACCATTAATTTGCACAAGGTACTAGCTACCATGATCTCTTTATCTGCCATGAGTTATTACTAGCTAGTGCTTCATTCTGAGGTGTAAATTGCCACCACTTCTGCTGTCTTTTCAGATGTTCTATTGGTTGCATTTGGATAACCTTCATTTTTCTTTGCTGTGACATGCACGGTTTGGTCTATTGACTTGAGATGATGGTGGATAACTACGAGGACTAACTAAAATTTAAGTTTAAGGGATAAAATACATTTTTTTCGCATCCATTGTTTGATTTGTGTGCATATTTATCCATCCGAGTTGCGTCGAGTAGTAAATTACCTAGAAGCACAGCTAGATCAATTTGTGTGGATAAATGAGTGACACGTAGTTAAGATAGCCTCTACCAGGATCGAGTTGATGTGATTCGAGGTGATGGATGCTTGAGAAAAGTTACTACTCGACGTATAGACTCACAGATCCCTTAGATAGGTGAGTGTAAAAATTTTTAGCTCGTTGAATTGTCAACATTCTTTTGCTTAATTTGTTTGTGGCGGTGGTTTTTCTAGGGCTAACTGCACATTTCAATTATTTTTGTTTAATAAAATTTTTAGTTATTTTGGTGGGTTCATTAGGTTGATGTGATCAATAGTGCCTCATTCTTCCATGCCCACGATGCACGACGAATGAACTATGGTAACTATCTCCTTTTTGCATTTGCCAGTTGATTTTAAATAATATTATGTACCCATATACGATTCTCTTTTACTTTGAGTTCAAAGAAAAATTGACCATTTACCATACCTGATGCCCTTCTACATATTTCCTTGTATGTGTACGCACTCTTGTTCTTCACAAATCTTTAACCGTGTTCTCTTTCCTCGAGTGGGCTCTTTTGAGCTGTGGCTGTTGGCTTAAAATTTTAAATTCTAGTTATTCGAGAGATACTCACATATAATTTTAGCCAATATAGATGAAATCAGAATAATATTTACTACAATCAAGTCGTAAATCTATATATGTGTATGTGTATGTATGAACAAAGGAGATGTGTGCCGGGTCCAAATAAAATATGCACAAACCGTAGAGACATCTATATGGTTAGATCCATATAAGATCTATCGATTTGATTTATAAATATGTATATTATCTAACTAGAGTCGCTTTAAAAATTAACACAATTCTATGTGGTACTGATACAATATCCTATTGTTCACTTTGCTTGCATCATTTTTTTTTGAATTGTCATTTGACATATTTTCTTTATGATATAGCATTTTTTGTTTTTGTTTAAATGCTTCTACAAAGGAAATGTGTGAAAATAAAACATGTAGAAATTAAAAATAATTCAATGGAGCATTGCACGAGAATATGTAAATAATTAATTCTACATGTAGGCATGTATGGTTCAGAATTGTATAAAGGGAGGATTTCTATATGAAGTCCGTTTTAAATTATATAGGTAACTGCCTGAAATTCAACTGATACCTATTTGGGCTATCTTTTTACTTCCCTGATGAGCCGACCTGTATAGTTTATATCCTAGAAATCCAGTAAACCGTAATGTAAGGTAAATCATAGTAGTTTAGGAGAATTTGCTTATGCGCCCCATATGTTCGGAGAAACGCCTATATTTCCCTTTGTTTCTATGTATGTCTACTCTTCTAAGACACAAGGATCTCACTTGCCTACTTCTGTGGACCTACAATTAATCTACACCAAATCCGCTGTACATATACATCACATAGAAATTAAGGAGTACAATTGGGCGCACAGAAAGGGAACATGCAAGCTAAGTTACATGTTTTACCATCCTAATAATTAACCTATTAAGACATAAAATGCATGGAAAGGCATGCGTGTTCTTTTCTTGTGTGCCTATATCTGTATTTCCTTCTCTGTAGAACATATATGGGTCTTTGTGATCTACATTAGCAGTCCAAATGGACGCGTGATCTACCAAGAGAAGAATAGTCTTCTCTAAGAAAAATGCAACATACATAGGTATATATGAACAAACACTACGATATTTACCTTTTTTCCCCAACGGTTATTTGTGAATGAGCAACGGTTATTGTACTCTTAGTATTTTTCCTCGTATAGATGGCGCTGTTTCTAGTAATCTAGTGCAGCCTAATTATTTAGGTCATATATAAATATTTTCTGACAGTAAGAATAAGTTAGTGACAAAAACAAAACTACCGACAAAGTGACACCGGACAAAATGATAACTACTTGAAAAAAAATATTACAGTTATATCGCCGTCACAATATACTAATAACTGAATGTTAGAAATGAAGTAGTGTTAAATGGAACAAGCTAAGTCACATCCAGAATACTTTATATATGGAGAAAGAAAAACAAGAAAGATGCAAGCTGTGGCAGCTGTGCATCAGTAAATTAAATTCCAAACTGAACCTGACATCTGACTTCACTAGACACACATTGACAACTGCATGCGCTCCAAGATATTGGAACTCCAAAACACAACTTGTATTCGAGCACATACAATAAAGTTTACCCAGGCTTCCAATAATAAACAGATTGTTTAAGCTAAGGTTTGTTGGGAAGTTATACCATTGTATCGAAGTACTGTTCTTCCTGGGTTTTATTCATGCATGTATATTGGGAGCATGCAATCTATGTGCATTTAAAATAGATCATTATAAAAATAGCTGAGCCAGTAGATCGAAGTCTTATGTGATTATGCTCTGTGCCAACGGCTGATGTACAGAGAACTAAGTAGTAGAAACCTCTGTAAAATAAATCATCTACTTGTCAGTTATATATTGATATGATTAGCCTTTACCGCTCGAAATTTTTCTCCATTTTTTTTCTATTTTTTTGGAATTAATCGCCTTTCAGTTGGGGCATTGGCTTTGGTTATATGTCGCTTAATACGTTATCTGTTTTGTTCTTATCGTGATCAGTAGGTAATTGGTAGCCTTCGCCTAGATATACATCTTGATCTCCTACTCCATGACGACATAAGCTGACAATTACTTTATGAATTGTATTGTGATGTGATGCATGCATACTGCAGAACTCTTTTTACCTTCTTCGATCTGACAGAGTACACAGGGAGCTAGCTAGCTAGCTAGACATACATAAATTAACGAAAGACAAGGCGTGGAGCAATAGAGCTAGGTGCCTAGGTAGAACATGCATGAATAAACGTGAGTTCTAATTGCTGATCAATTTTTATGTATTGCACTACTACACGGCCATTACAGACGATTCTAATCCTCATCACAAATAATTTCTAAACTGTCTAATTTATTATATAGGTGATAATATGTGATTATTACAGACGACTCTCAAACTATTTGTAATAAGTCACAACATAGACATTTTTCAAAATAAACCGTCTGTGATATCTGATATATCACAGATGGCTAATATAAAAAACCGTCTGTGACACGTCAGATATCACTGACAATTTCTAACATAATTGTCTGTGATATTTGAATATCACAGACGATTTTGTGCTACAAACCGTCTGTGATAGCTTTTTAAATAGCTAAAATATTTTCTATTTTTGGGCTAGCCTCAAGAAATGCTCGTCATACCCTTTAAAAACAAGCAAGCAGATCACAAATAATTACATATCTTAAGCACAAATAATCATTACACAGATTTGACAAATGAATTACAATTGAATAAAGTATAATTGACTGAATTACAATTGAATGAATTATTTGATGAAATACAATTGAATCAAATGTTTGAACATCTATTTATTATTATTGATATTGAACTCTCCCTTCGGGTGAATAACCTCCGCCATAAAAAAGGTGGAGAGCTGTCCTCGAATTTTAGAGAGTTCGTTAAGATCGAATGTACTTGAGTCAATTATCATGCCCTATCGCTAGGAGAGGAGTAAAGTCGTAAGCCGAGGAGATGACGACGGGGAAGGGAAGCTGAGGAGGCAACGGGAACCAGGAATCGGGGAGGAGCCGCGCTACGGCAACGGGGAGCTGAGGAGGAGGAGCCGCGTGACGGGGAACTGCAGACAGTGCTCGACAGGGAACCAGAGGCGGCAGTGGCACGCAATGTGGAGTAGAGCAATGAGGTTAGGTTTTTGCAGGAGTAGTGAGTTAGGTTTTCTTCCAAAGTACTGTACATAGGAGAAAGCTAACTACGAGCCCGATCCAAAAAAACGACCAGCTTGCGCCCGTTGCCCTCCAAGACCCCGAAAATCGGCCATCTTTGGACCTAAACCTGCGTCGCAAGTTTTTTGTTTCTGTTTTTGCCCTTTTCTTGGTCTTTTGGAATTTGGATTTTGCTTCAACTAAAAAGTTGTAGATCTCATCGAAACATTTCAAATGAGTATATATAAGCCATATAAAACTTTGCTATTTTATCTTTTCAGACTAATTGTTTATATTGCATCGATATATAAAATTTTGTGCTCTAATTCACAGACGGTTGGTATATAGAACCGTCTGTGATATTCATCACAGACAGTTCTAGGTACCAACCGTCTATGATAATCTGACCGCTGGGCCCGTCGATCCTCAACCCAATCCTAGCCAATAGAAATCTACCAATCCTCACCCCACGGATTGTAGCTCCGCCTCTCCGTGCTCGCGCTAAAAACTTTCGCACTCCCTCCCCTATAAATAATCACTAGAACCCAGATTCCTTTCTGTTTTCCTCCTTGCTGTTCTCCTCCTTCTCCTTGACCCATACTATAATAGCCCCACGAAGCAGATGATGCACAAGGCAGCGCTCAATCAACGCCAACGATGGTGGACGTCAAAGACATCCAGCTCGTGCGCTGCATCAAGGGCGAGAAGGCCTAGGTATAGAGGATCTTTGCTTTTCTCTGTTCTTGTTGTGTTAGCTAGATGGGCAACCTGTTTGTTATTTTGGGATATTGTAACGGTAGGTTATAATCTTAATAAAAATAAAATATGTACTGTATTTCATACTATATTGCTTGTTTTCATTTCAATTAATTGATTTGCGAAATGGATGTTTTATATTTGTGAAATAAATTGAGATGTGAATTGGATATTTACATGTACATGTTGATCTGCTTGTTTCAGAGGGCATGGCTAGCATTTCCTGAGGCTAGCCAATAAATAGAAATAGATTTAGGGGTAGAAGAGAATAGCACAGACGGTTTTTAACTAAAAACCGTCTGTGCTAGATATCACAGACGGTTTTAGTTAAAAACCGTCTGTGATATTTATACCACAGACGGTTCGAAAGCCGTCTGTGATGGACTCGTATCATTACTGACCCATAAATTCAGACGGCTTATAAAACCGTCTATGATGACGTTTATGAACCGTCTGTAATACGGTTTTGTGTAGTAGTGTTACCAGATTCATGTAATTGGATGTGTTAAAACCATACTAAGACCGCGTTGGGTGCTATCTAACTTTCCTAATCTTGCCTCAAAAATTAGCTCACATAGGTAAGACTTCTCCTCAAACGTATAATTAAGCTGCACCTAGCTAGCCAGCTTCCACAGCCACCGGGAGACAATTATGAACTGAAAGGTTTTTGTTACAGATGCAGAAAATGGTATGTTGATCGTGAATGTGATCGATGAAGTGTTTGGCTTGATATTCAGTGATGAAAGCTGCCGCTCCCTGAGTGAGCCCATGACCCTCACCAGTAAACTGTTCAGCAACAGCAGTATGCATTGTTCTCAGAGTATGTCAGGTACGTACACTACTGGCTTTGAGAGCTTCGTCGCTCAATTAACTCCAGTGAGCTCGCGTACCTCGGTTGATTTGTGGTGCCTCTCTCAATGGCAAAGCTTGTACGATCGTAACTGAAATTTACTATTCATCTAGTACAAATTGTTGCTAGTGACATTTGTGTATCAACTGATTTTGATATATGACTTATTTTTTTGTTAAAGGCCAGACTCTCGCATCTTAATTAATTTATTAAAATTGTTTTATGGGGCAGTAAAGTTAACAGTAACATTATTCTACACGTTATAAATCATTGTGACATAGAGGGGGGAGAGAGTGTGGTTGTCGGAAAGAATAGTAAGGTGAACACTAGAGGCGTGGATTGAGCTCACATTCTTGGCTGTCAGAATTTGGCCGGCAAATGAAAGGGAAAGATCGAAACATCTAACTATGTCGTTCTTAAAGACGTTTGTTACATGATCACTTTACGAACTTGTATGTACCTTCACCAAAAACAAATGCATATTTTATTTGCACCTTCAACAAATTGAGAAGTTGATATGCATCGTCTTTCTGTGAATTTTATTTTCGTGATAAGATTCTGTGTATGATCTTATGTATAACATCTCTCTAGACAAATTAATTAAGCAAGTGCAATTCTATTTGTGTAGCACTTATCATTGTTTGGGTGTCCACCACACTTCTTGTAGCGAAGAAATTGTGGAATGACCTTGATAGGTGTTCCATATATAGGGCTAAGAAATTGCGTTGTGACACAGCTATAGAATGAATTAAGGCATGCCATGTAAAGTTAAAGTTGTCTAAATTAAGTGTGACAGTAAACTGAACATGCCTTGCTTCACTGCATATTAATTATAGCATTGATACATAAGACTAAAATTAAAGAAAATATTGTACACCATGTTTTAATTCAGTGGCGCCCATGATGGTTGGATATAAACAAGAAGATTTTATGAGCTGATTTATGTGTAGTGTAAAATGCACGCTGGAAAGTACTACCATTTGTGGGTGAAGTTACTATCAGTATATAATTGAGTAGTAACTCTATATGTATTTGATAGTAAATTCATTAACAAACGATAGTAATTTTTCGACACGAAAACTGGTGCGCACGCGCTCGTTAACGCAGCCATGTTTGTGTGTGTGTATACACAGCTGCATCAATCTGCACGTGTGCACTGAAAAGTTACTGATGTGTGTACGTGAAGTTACTATTAAATACATATAAAATTACTATCCAGTTGTGTACTGATAATAACTTTATATGTGTTTGACAGTAACTTCACTTACAAATGGTAGTAACTTCTCGGCGCACATTTTACACCTACACACATAATGTAATGTAATGTAATGTAATGTAATGTAATGTAATATAATATAATATAATATAATATAATATAATATAATATAATATAATATAATATAATATAATATAATATAATATAATATAATATAATATAATATAATAGTTTGAGGTTGAAAGGGTTTTAAGGTTTCCCATAGCCTTTTAGCTCCGATTGTGTCAATTTCATAGCCTTTTTGAAAAACCGGTGTCAAGTCATTAGTTGAAGTTTCTAATCATCTTATCATGTTCCAGTATTGGTGTAAAGAGAGCGACGTGTGACAGGACATTCGCCAAGCTATCACAATTCATCAGGCATGCTTTGCATCATATATACCTAGTGAGTGCAGCATCTTTTTTTCGGTAATCAACAATTCTCCATCCATGAAAGGGGCAGTCGCCCTCTTTAACCAAGGGTTACTTCTTTTGTACTCTGCACGTACGTAGTATTTGAAGCCTTGTACTGGTGTTTGTACGTTTCCATGTATATATCATCTTCTCGGTCTTTTTCTAGCTAGCTCTGCAGATTGTCCTGCCTAAAAGCATTTGCTGTCGATTCTACCATGCATGCATAGTATGTAGTACATGTACATACGCCATATTTTTATGATGGCTACTTGTAGAGAATAAGTCTACAAATAGTAGATGTGTACATTGACAGTTTAACTAACATCTGTTTGCCCGTATAAATATACAATGTATATTTTCTTTTTGGAAGCATATTCCACTACAAATTTGGAACATAGGGACTTTACAAGAATCTAGTATGAATTTGATAGTAATTTCATTGGAGTTTTGTAGAAAACAATGTAATATACGAGGATTCATGCAAATTTTCTGTGTTCTAGGGGGCCTCTACTGGGCACATTAGACACCCACCTTCGCAGAATGTTAGGGCTCGTTTGGAACATAGGAATTAAAAACACATAAATAAAAAAACCGAAGGAAGTGGGGTGGCATGTCCATTGGAATTCAACAGGAAATAAAAATGCAGGAATTACACCTAAATGTTGTTTGAATGCTTCACATGAATTTCAAAGGAAGATGAATCTTGGAGAGAGGAGAGATAAAGAGAGATGTTGTCTCAGACTTCTCAAAGGAAATGAAACTGTAGGACCGGACAGGCAACAGAAGGGGGTAAATGGTGCTTTCAAATTCTCCCCAAGTATTCACTTAACCTTTTTCTCTGATAGCTATTGAGCTATGAAGACTAGAGTTGAAAGCTCACTCAAAAGACCAGAACAACAGAGAAAACACAGTAGAGAATAGACCGTGGTCGGAGACCAGCAATGTGGTCGAAATGCGACGTGGTCGTAAACACGACAATATGGTCGAAAGCAGACAATGTAGTCGTAAACTCAACAACGTGGTCGAGAACAGACAACGTGGTCGAGAACAGACAACGTGGTCGGAAATCGATTACCAAACAGAATCATTGTAGTCGATAACCACCGAGACCAGAAGTAATAAGATCAGAAATGGTTGCAGTAGTCGTAGACAACGTGATCATAAGCCAATGAGTGGTCGAACAATCAACGCTGTCATAACCAGTCAGCATCGTGGTCGTAACTAACGTGGCCATAAGCCAACGAGTGGTCGAACAACCAACGTGGCCGAAACCAGTCTGTAACAAAAAAGATCAGCGTGGTCAGAATCGGTGCTGTGTAGTCTGGAACTTGACCTTGGTTGAAACCAACATAGTCATAAAGCTAATTTCACAAGATTTCACAGAGAACACCCAAAACTGAGTCCGAGAGAATAAAAGGGCACTCTGACCTTGCTCATGGGAATAGAATAGCCATGATAGCTTTGAGTATGATTCCCCAACACACAGTAAGTCATATCAAAGGCAAGAACGTTTTCTTGGATCAAGAAAGACAAGATACAATCAAAGAACAGAAAAGAACCAAGAAAACAGAAGAACAAAACCAAACCAACTCAAAGCCACTCATGCAACAATATTCAAGAAGTAGCTCAATAGAAAATGTATTGCTTTGAGAATTGAGTCTACAACCACTCCACCTAGAGGACCAAGAGCACAATGCTCCACATCAAAAACCCTAACCTTACACACGAATGCATGCAAGAAAACAAGAACACCCAAGAGAGTCTAGATGGGTAGCCTTCCATCCCTTTTTATAGGCTCTTGATAGCAGGGATAACCCGTTAACCCCCTACCTACCACCGGGTTTTCTCACGCACACCACTTACATCAACCCGTTAGCTCATACAAGACAAACACCCTTTAACATAACAACTTCCTTTTCAAGTCTTGAGCAATTCACCAAAATGCCCCTCCGCCACCTTCTTGGAAGCTTCCTGTTTTCTTGCCACCTAATCCTTGTAGCCACCTTACAAGGTTCAGTCATCTTTGGCATCTCCCCAACTGTCCTGGACCTCAACACCTCCTTTTGTCTAGTCCTGGTTCTTCTATGCCTCACCATGACCTAGCTTCAAAGTCCTGCAACCAGCACCAACAAGCAAAGCATCACATAGCACTGCACAATACACAAGAATCATCAATTTGCACAATCAAATAGTATTTCAGTGAACCATCTCAACAAACCCACTGGTCAAAGCAGACTTACAACCACTCTGATGAACAGGACATAAGTACTCGTAGCCCATGAAGTCCTACCAGCAGTCTACCACCACTCAGCAAGTCATTACGAACATCGCACAGGTCGCTACGACTATGAAATAGCTGCTACGACCATGTAGCAGTCGCTACGACCATCGCTCACAGCGGCTACGACTTTACCAAACTGGTCGCTGCGACTTACGACCACACAGGCAGCTGGTCACTACGACTTATGACTATCGATCACAAGCCAGGAAAAGCCACGACTATCCATCACGACCAGGTAGCGCTACGACTATCGACCACAGCCAGACAGACCTACGACTATCGACCAACAGAAGCTATGACCACCAAGTCGTAGGAGCACCTGTTGACTACCAAGTCATAACACCGACTGCCGACCACAAAGTTGTGGAATCGACTGCCAACCACAAAGTTGTAGAATCGACTGTCGACCACAAAGTTGTAGAATCGACTGCGACCACAAAGTCGTAAAATCGGCTGCCGACCACTAAGTCATACAATCGACTGCCGACCACTAATTTAGAATAAAAATAAAATAAAATTAGAAATTTGATTACAATCCGAATTCTAAAGTAAAATATCTAAATAACTATAAATTGTAATGAAAATTAAGAAAAAAAAATTAGAAATTAGATTTGCATATGAATTCCAACCAATAAAATTGAAATAGAAAACAAAAGAAAATTGCAATTTGATTTCCATACAATTCCAAAATAAAATCCTTAAATAACTAAAATTTGGAATAAATTGAATAAAATTAGCAAGTTAGTTTACATAGAATTCTAAAGTAAAATATCTAAATAAATATAATTCAGAATTAAAATTAAACACATATTAGTAATTTGATTTGTACATGAATTCCTACAAAAAAAATAATTGAAATTTGTTATTAAAAATATAATAGAATTAGCAACTTGATTTCGATATGAATTCCAAAGTGAAATCCCTAAATGACTAAAATTCCTAATAAAATTAAACAAAAATTAGCAATAGGATTTGTACACAAATGTCAATAAAAAATATTTGAAATTTTAGTAAAAACAAAATAAAATTTGTAATTTGATTCCCACACAATTCTAAAGTAAAATCTCTAAATAAATAAAATTCAACATAAATTAAATAAAATTAGTAATTTAATTTGTATACAAACTACAATAAAACAACTAAAATTTTTAATAAAAGTAAAAGCTATAGCAATAATAGCTTGAATGGTGTTGCAGGAGACCATAAAAAAGTGCATTGATGTCGATTTCTCTAACAAGAAAACATTGATCCACTAGAAAGTGAAGAGCCGAGGGGATGGTAGGGGAGATCTTAGCCGTTCAATAAGGATAATGTTGTGCTACTCGCCGAAGTCATTGAAGAGAAAGACCGAAGTTAAAGGAGCCGAGGGCCACGACAACGAGTGTCAACATTGTTGAAGAAGTTAGTGTCCAAATGGGGAATTAATCATTTGCCACTATCAAAGATGTGTCATTTCAGGATTTGCCACTAATGTCTCATGGACATGTGGCCCAGGACTCATATGACAGTGAGACATAGAGTAGCAAATCCTAAGTGCACATCTTTATAGTAGCAAATGATAAAATATTCTGTATCCAAATAAGCTCAATAATAGAGAAGCTTTGCTAGAGAGGAGATAAAGTTTTGCATTGAAGATGAGTTATAACGATATAGGGTCATAAGGTAGCCAGGAGCGTGCTATCGCTGGTAAGGGGCACGATGTCACCTACGATAGTGTGAAGATTCTCCATATCGTTATACAGTGACTAAAGCAGACATATCAACATCAATGAAGATGGGAGATTACGGTGGTTAGTGAGAAAACCATAGAGTTTACGGTGGTTAGTTAGAAAACCATAAAGTTGAGGTGGCCAATGTTGAAGAAGAGGAGTGATCGGCATGGAAGAAGAGAGACATCGAGCACGTATATAATTGTGCATATGTATACACATGCATGTATCTATACAAATAGAAGCACGGACGTGCAGAAGCAGAGGAGCAGAAATCTTGAAGTACAAATGACACAGTCATAGAGAATAGGCTTAGGGTCACCTAAGAGAGCGTGATGGGTGTCTCCGGTAGGGATCAGCGATAGTTGCATGTGTATGCATGTTTTATGCTGTAACGGTCGTCATTAAGCAATAATTGAGAGAAGTAGAAGATAACTATGCGGTTGACTATTGTATTGGAATGGGTAGCAACTAAGACCTTGTATTGGAATGGGTAACAGTTAAAAGGGATCGATCAAAAATTGGGTATGCTATTGGAGGTTGAAGCAAAAAAGTTGCAATGGCGAGAAGAAATAAAAGACACATTGTTCGGTGGGGCAGTCGACATGTGAGGGATTATAAATTTAAGGTAGCTTGTTCCATGGTGCATCGGTTTATACGTGGGCAATACACTCTAATACCATGTAAACAAATAATATTGCCACATATATAATCAATGTATTGCTTTTAGATTAAATAGAGGTACATGCACATGCATACATTTTAGCAAAGAGTAACTAATGAAGGAAGAATAGAGGCGTGCAGCTACATGACCCATGCATATGAAGAGTGTT
The DNA here is from genome assembly GCA_036346575.1 of Dendrocalamus sinicus. Taxonomy (NCBI): domain Eukaryota; kingdom Viridiplantae; phylum Streptophyta; class Magnoliopsida; order Poales; family Poaceae; genus Dendrocalamus; species Dendrocalamus sinicus. The sequence continues at coordinate 16,170,867 of CM070646.1, forward strand.
TATTTGTTTAAGAACCTCAATCCATCAAACTCAAACTTCAATTATATTTTTTCAAGTTGTATTTTTCTTCAAACTTATATTATCGTTTCCAATGTTTATGATTATTAAAATCTTAAATAGCTTACAAGATATACAAACGTATTCTTAAACATCAATGTTGTGGCTACTGACCAAACAGTAAAGAAGGGGACTAGCTAGAGAGAGCAACGACAGGAGAGAGTGCTCATGTATGAAATGAGTGGATTCCCCCTTTCTCATACCTCTCTTGGGGGTTTATATACATGAATGTGGTAGGATGAGAAATTCTCATCCTACCCCCTTGATAATTACAAAAGGTGAGGGTATATTGGTACATTCCTCTACACTATTGGGCCTATTACATATTGGCCAGTTGTAAGGCCCCACCACGGGGGGTTGGGCCATACCTACAATAATCAAAGTTATATCATTTGATACTAAAACTTTGAAATAAATCTATGTATCCAAATGCGCGGGCCACCCTACTAGTTACTGACGAATCTCGCTGCTATTGTTGCAACTTGCTGCATGGGAACCGTCAGTTGGCTTTGCCCTCGCCATCGTCGCCGCATATTTGTTTGAAATAATATATCTTTTATTCCGAATTACAGTAATATACTATTATTTTTTATTTTATAGTAATACCCATCTATCGCTCCACCGTTGAGCGACTTGGGCTAGTCGCCCAATGGTCAAACGTCATGTGGCCAAGTAGCTCGACCGTTGAGCGACTAGCCCAAGTCACTCAACCGTTGAGTGACTTATTCTCTAGTCGCTCATTCATTTCTCTTTGACCTAACCTCTCACAGTCTCTCTCACCATTTCTCTCAGAAGAGAACAAGAGGAGCTTGAGAGAGGAGAAAAAAGATGGAGAGGAGAGGGAAGTGAAGAAGGGAGAAGGTTGCGAGAGGAGGAGAACCAAATGAGCTCAGGAGAGGGAGAGAAGGAGAGGGGAAGTGAAGAGGGGGAGAAGGTCGTGAGAGGGAGAGAAGCAGAGAAGGTCATGAGAGGGAGAGAAGGGAGAGAAGCAGAGAAGGTCATGAGACGGAGAGAAGCAGAGGAGCTCGGGAGAAGGAGTGAAGGAGAGGAGCTCAGGAGAGAAAGAAGAAGAGGACAGGAGCTCATGAGGTAAGAGAGAAAAACGAAGGAAGCTTCCATTCCTATTCTCATCCGAATGTATGCAACTTGTTGCTACTTATTGGTTTAGCATGTATTTGGTGATAATTGCTGCGAGAAATCGGTCATGTCTGAGCCCACAAAGATTAAAAATGCATTATGGTATTGGTACCATTCATGAAGGTCTATACGGTGTTGACTTGAGATGTCCTGCATTGGCTCACATTTAGCTTCTCTTTGGACTCCGAGTTGTGTAGTGTCATCCTATATAGGTTTTGAGTCGGTCTACCATGTACATTCGGTGGGAGTTGAGGAGACTGATATGTATGATTGCATGGAAAGGCTTTGTAGAAGGCTGTTAGCGACGTGGATACAAGTGTGTGCTACTCATGCAAGCATGTTCGAAGGGAGTCACAGGAGACCCTGCCAACGGCTATAGTCCAGTTGGTGGGAGCAGCTTGGGCGTGCAGCGCATGGTTCATAAAGAGGACGCGGTGGCCAATGTTGCGAAAGCAGAACTGGAATATCGCACACCGCACACTGAGCCCACTGGACAGGCAGATGCATATGTTGCTGAGGCAGATCAGGAAGATCGCACAACATACGCTGAGCCCACTTGATAGGTGGACATGACATAGGGGGGTATGTCAACAACATAGTGCGTCAGATGGAGATCGATGATCAAACGACCTGGGCTGAGGAGGAAGCTTTAGAAGAGGACGACAATGACTCTTCCGATGAGGATGAAGATCCCATAGCGTAAGAATGGAATAGGGTGGATGTTGAGGGTATTTTTATGCACGACGAGTATGAATCACTGTGAGAGTACCATGGTACGGAGGTTCAGCTTCATGCAATGTTTTCTAACAAGGGATCACTACGGGATGTCATTAAGCTGTGGCCTTGTCCATGTAGTGGACTTTTCAAGTTCGAAAATCCAGCTAGGAGTAGTATACCATGGTTTGCGAGTAGGTTGGTTGTCCTTGGCATGTATACGCACGTAGTCCCAAGTACGAAACTCACTAGATTATCTTCAAGGTGGAGGCGCATTCCTACGTGCTTAGTAGTGTTTTACTAAAGCATTGTAGCCTAATGTCAACCTTCATAACCAATCTCAAGTACAGTGAGATAGTGAAGGACCTGGAGGCCAAGCACATCATGGTGGCTATCAAGCAAAAATTCAAGTACAAGATTAGCTACGCGAAGGTATAGTGTGCGAGGCATAAGGTTTTGGAAAGGAGATTCGGTTCTTTCGAGGCAACTTACGACAACCTTCCTTATATGATCCAGGTGTTGTGGGACACGAACCCAAGCACATACATTGTTGTTAAGGACAATCTATCTAGAAGACTGCCAAGTTTCATGGATTTGTAGAGGGCCTTCTTAGCATTCGGTGTTTGTATCGACGCTTCAGGCACACGTTGCCCGTGATCTCAGTCGACGGGACGTTTCTCATTGGAAAATACAAGGGGCAGATCCTAATAGCAATTGACATTGATGGCAACAATCAGATTATGCCCTTGGCCATTGCATTCGTCAAACGTAAGAACTTCAACAGCTGGTTATGATTCCTTTGACATTTAAAGGCGGGAGTAGTTGGGGCACATCCTGATGTTTGTATAATCTATGATTGCCACCACAGGATGATGAAGGCCATAATAAATCTTCAAAAAGACCCAAGGAGCCGTTCCCTTGGCCAAACATGAGGAATAGTTGGTGCGTTCTCCATCTAAGGCCAACTTCTTCAAGTAGTTCCTGTAGTAATCGTTGATGAAGCTGTTCAAGAGGGTGGCTATGCAGAACCAGTAGCGTAAATTCAATGCGCTGTGGGAGATGTTGGGGGAGCACACCAGGAAGCACGTCGTCAAGAGGAACAAGCGTTCACCCATTCCTGGGGTGGCACAACCCAAATGTCTCGCACCATTATTAGAGCTTGACCCTCCCAGTGTGACGCGGAGGACCTCAAGGAACATCAAGTGCTTTTCCTATTGGATTGAGGCTGAAACATTGGAGAAGTGATCCTTGTTACATGACACAGACGGTGCGAGATACAGCATAATAATCACTAACCTTGTGAAGGTGTATAACTGAGTTCTTAGGGGCGTCCGTTCTTAGCCCCTCGTCGCCATCATGGAAGGCATTCTGTAAGGCATAATCAGATATTTCAGGGAAAAGCATGCAAATGCGGTACTTCATGTAGCCAACTCATATACACTGTACTACTTGAAGATTATATCGTACATGTAGGCCAAGACCGAGAAGGGTCAATTGCATATAGTCTTCATGGTGGGCAATACGGATCATTGTTTTGATGTGCTCCTTGGGACAGAGCGGGATTTGGGTGGCTCGCTCTCTTGTTACCCACAAGGTATTCCTTGGAGATCATGTGAACAAATCTAGCTACACATACAACAAACCAAAGCTCCTTCACAAGCCATGCTTTCATATCCTTGCCACATTTGGGACTGTCAATAAGGACCCATCAAACTTCATGTCAGAGTACTTCATGAAGGAAAGGGTGTTGCAGGCGTGGTGCAGCGAGTTAAGAGGCTTCAAGATTGTGGGCAACTTTGTCACGTTGGATATTGCACAAAGGGCTTGGATTCCGGATCTTGACCTATTGAAAGGTAGGAAGGGCCGCAGACACAGTCGTCACATTAGGAACGATATGGACGAAGGGGAAGTTGGAGCTGAAGGGCAAACTTTAACTTTATTTGTAGTGTCAACCCGTCGTTGTTAACAATGCAGGGGAAATGCCTGAGCAATGGCTTACAGTAAACCCAGAGGGGTAGCTTTTGCACGGCGTCCTGATCCGACCAAACAAGACAGCCTTACGCAGTGACAAGACTAAACGAGACAATCTTGCCCAGTGATAAGACCAAACAAGATAGTCTTACACAGTGACAAGACCGAACAAGACAGCCTTGCGCAGTGACAAGACCAAATGAGATAGCCTTACACAGTGACAAGACCAAATGAGACAGCCTTACACAATGATAATACCAAACGCGGCAGCTTTATGCAGCAACGTGATGCTATGATGATCCACAAATCATCTGACGTGCCATTGCCTCATGGACGTGAATTTGCTTAAACCGAATTGGACTTGTAAAGTGTACGTCGCATCGGCTTACCCTATATGTACTATCCTTCCTGCAACGTGTTTTTCTACACCATGACTGCAACATTACATCGCTAATATGGAGAAGCAATGGGAGGAGATCACCCGACTCGTAAGCGCTGCTACAGCTCAGGATGAACAAGCGGAGCATGCTAGGAGGCCACCTTCCTGAAGCGAAGCCCCCCGTACCTCCAACCCCATCCCATATCTCAACGTTCCCACTGAGCATTCGCCACAAGACCCGCCCATGGGGGAGGCACCCCCTCTGTTGGTGTAGGGACGCATGCAACTTCTTCGAGTACAAGAAGTGGTTGAGCTTGGATATGCGTTACTGAGATTACGGTAACTACGCCTAAGACTATCCCTAGTGATGTTGGGACACGGTCTACTATCGACAGCCAGTAAGGGCGGGTTAAAGTACATTCCCCTACTAATTCTCTTCTATGACACGTACTAACAAGCTCTCCCCTCTTTCTGTAGCCTCCGGATTCGCTATGCACGTACCACAAATGGATTGATCGGGAGATCCACTCGCACGACAAGTGGCATCTGGACTACGAGGAGTGGGACACCGAGACAGCATGCGAGAGGAGAGGTAGAGAAGCAAAGATCAAAGCGAGCATGTCCTGCAAGAGACGCAAGCTCATCTAGAGGCGTGCAGGTGCTGGGAGCGCGAGGCTCACGAGGAGTAGTGCGAGAGAAAGCGCGAACTAGCGACCAAGACCAGGGCGGCCGATGAGGACTACAATGCCAACTTCGGGAGGAAGGGCAAATGGCCACGTTCCATGCAGTAGTTCGACCCTCTTCATCCATATGTCCCATGTATTTCTAATTTCCTAAAGGCATGCGTATACCATCTTTGGTTCGTTAGTTTGCATGCCATATAACCCCCTTGTTGGATTAACTGTCGTGTTGTTATCGTTATGCCATTTATCCAAAGTTCTCCTCCGTGTATGAATTCTCTGTTGCATCGCAATATCACTTACATTTCTATTTACAAATGATTGCTAGCTCAATCTCCTCACAAAATTTTTCAGAAATTTATCGCACTACAGCTACATACGACGATCACAAAATGTGATTACTGAGTCCAACAAATTTCGTACTCTTGAGAATCTACAAAAATCACAAACGGACCAACTTACATTGTTTGCCCTTTTATTTCCAAAAACTAACAACCTACAAACAAGATTTGCCAAATATATTACCTACAAAAATTACCATTTACTCCTCCACAATTATTTCTATAGGATTAATAAAATAATAATATTATTATTTTAAATCACCCAACCGGTGGTCTACTTATCGAGGTGTTGCTCTACGGTTGGACGACTAGGGCCAAGTCGCTCGACGGTCGAGCGACTTAACCGTTGGATGACTAATCCAAATCACTTAACAGTGAAGCAACAGATAAATATTACTGTAAAATAAAAAAAACACCGATATATCCCTCACCCTGCCCCATCCCTACCACTGCAAGCCCACCCCCACCACTTTGCAGTAGCGCCATCGGGTCAGCGGTGACATTGCCCACCAGCAAGGATGCTTCCACTGACGGCGCGGGTTATTGGGGAGAGTAGGACACTTTTTTGTCTTTTTATTTGTACACGGTTCCACTTTCCACTAGAGGTGCTATATGCAATGGAGCATTTGTTCCTGTTAGGAAACCTGGACTCTATCCAAGAGTCCTGATCTAATTGGGCACCCCACTGTAGGCTATAAATAGGGACCTAGACCCCCCTCATTATGTACCCGATGCAATCTAAAGCAATAAAGAAAGACCAGGAGTTCTCTCTTCCTCTCTGTGTTCAATCTATTATTCTGTGATTCTGTGATTGATTCGTTCTTGTTCTAAGCAGAGGAATCGCCGGATCGGTCTCGGCGTCGGTTCCTCAACACGTTATCAAGACGACTTCGCTCGGTGAACGAGGTAATCATCGAAGCACAGATTGAATTTTCTAGATCGCTTTTGAATCTGTATTTTCTTTTTGCGTTCTAGATTGAAATTCTACGGTGCAAATCCGCCCTAATCTACCGCGAGCAGACTTGAAGTCGCCGGCACAATGCCGATCGGTAAATTGTGAAACGGGGTAGATGTTGATTGCACTGTAGAACGATGCAAATCCGCCCTAAATCTACCGCGAGCAGATCTGAAATCGCCGGCACAATGCCGATCGGTAGATTGTGAAACGGGGTAGATGTTGATTGCATCTTAGATTGGAATTTTGCATTAATTTGTTTGATCCTGCACGATCATTGCATGAAACGAAAATTTGCATTGTTCGCTTTCTGTTCGGGTTTGCATGGCATCACACAGAAAAATGCATTGACGCCGCGATACGCCGCCGCCGGGTTTGATGTGGAGCCGGATGAACCACCGGCCAGCAGCCGATCCTGCCGGCATGAAGTCACCACAGTCACGGCCGACGCCGCGCTCAGAGCGCGCGCCTCCCAAGGCCGGCGTCTGCCCTGCATGGCCGCCACATTCGACCGTCTCGCCACGCTCGAATGTGCACCGACGATCGCGCCGCTTCATCGCCGAGTAGCACGCGCTGCGTCGCATCTGCAGCCGGACTTGCCCGTATGCAGCCGCCGTCCGGCTTACCACCGGTTGCCGCGCCTCGGCCTGCAGCCGCCCGGCCTCACCACCACTAATCCCCTTGCATGGCGTCTGCTGCTCACCGTTCGGACCAACGGCCCGCAGCCGCAACCATGGCCGCCGCGCGCCTTCTCGGACGCCACCCGCGCGCCGCTTTGTCGGCTTCTTCGGCGCGCCGCCGCATCGCGCGCCGCCGACCGCACCAGGCCGACGCTCCGCACCCGCACCGCCGCCTACATGCGGCGGCGCCGCCGACCGCCTCCGCCGCCGGATACTCCGCCTGTCGCCGGCCCCGCATGGCCGCCGCCGCGGCTGCGCGCCGCCCGCCACCACCCGCTCCGCCCGTAGCCGCCCGCCCAGCGCCGCCCGCTGAAGCGCCCCATGCCGCCCCGCGCCTTCGTGCTCCTCACCCGAGCCGCCGCCGGGAGCTTCGCCGCCGCGGCCAGATGAACCGGCGCGCGCCGCCGGATTCCTCCCGCCGGCAGCGCGCTCCGCCGGCGCCCGACGCGCCGCGCTGCTGCCCCCCCAGCCCTCGCGCGCGTCGCCGCTAGGTGTGAGCGGGGTAGGGTAAACCCTACCCCTTCCCCTCTTTCACGCGTCGGCCATGGGCCATAGAGGCCAGGTGGGAGCGAGCCGGATCCGGCCCGAATCGGATGGGGGAGGGCAAGGCCACATGGGCCGAGGAGAACTGGGCCGGGGGAGGAGGTCTAAAAAAAAAAAGGAGGCCTGTCGGTGGGGGGCGCCGGATCTTACAAAAAAGGACCCGAAGTCCTGAATATTACCGATTGGCCCTTAATCATTTAATTTGAGTCCCAAATTTTGCATAAAAGGCTTCGTAGTTCCGAAAATTACGTATAAGCCCTCAAATTTACGAGCGGGTCCAGAATTTTGCAGAAAAACCCCTCTGTAAATCAGAAAATTGCGTGAATTTTTCTCTGAACTGAAATTTTGCGCATAAACCCCGTAAAGTGCGTAATTCTTTGAAATTTCATATTTTAGCATAAAAGGGCCTCTGAATTCGAATTTTGCATTATTGTTAGCATTTGAAGCTTATTTATTTATGCCATTACTGTTTTATGTATTTTCTGTATTTATTCTATGTTTTGGTTAATTGTAATTACGAAAATTGCTCTTAATCACTTGAAAATTGCAAGTAAAATTATAGAAAATGCATAGAAATTTCTGGAACATTACGAAACTTTTGTACCATTTATTCACTCGCAGATGAATTATTCCATGCATGTCTACCAAGAGTAGACTTATACACATTTAGATGACTAGCATCATGAACTGGAAGTTCGAGGAGCTCGCCCCGCATGGCCAAAATGATCTGACATAGGCATCCGATGTCGAGATTGTACTTAGAGCCAATAAGCTCCGCGTGACTATTGGGATTGGCGGACTAAATGACGCCCAACCCATGCTCAAGAGAATGATCGGGCACTTCATTTTCTCGAGCACCAACTCGCCTCACTCTCGAATGAGTACATGGCGGAGAAGAGTGTGCTAGCACTTTAGACCGCACTAAAGAAGCTGGTTTAAGAGGCTAAAGTACACCATTCTTTCTCAAGCAGAGCGAGAGTGGATCAGACTGAGGTTTGTCGATGTTAAGACGGTCAGGGAAAACAATTCTGCCTTGCACAGGATTTATACCCCAATACAGAAAATTGAGAAAATCCTTCCACCCCAATGCAGATAATCCGCACACAATTATCGCCAAGACGGCTATGAGGAATATACTGAATTGATTGATATGATGCAAGTTGCGGAAGCTCGGGACGAAGTTCTCCGCAAGAACTAAGTCACTCACCATCCGAGAGCTCCACCGCCGTGAAGCCAACGCTGAAGCAACAAGGTGCGAAAGCCCTTGATAGAGAAAAGGGAAGGAAGGGTAAGACCGCAGCCCGTAAAGGCAAATCGACGCCCACATGAGAATAAGGCTAGCAAGCCAAAACGGGATGGCAAAGGGCGCATGAAGCTCACTTTGCATCGGTTGAGGGGAGAGTTCGAGCGGTGCCGCGTTAATGGAGGTTTAGACCATCCAGCAAGAGACCCCCTCTCGACCTAGAAGCAGCCAATGCCATAATTTCTCTTGAAGAGAATGTAAACCCAAAAAAAATATAGCAGAAGAAGTCTAGTGCACTGAATGCATTTCGACTTTAATTGTCATTTATTTTGTGTGGAAGAATATGTTAGAATTTGCATGGATAGTACTTAAGAATTGTTATTTTCTCGTGATGGTTGGATGATATTTGAAGAATTCATTCATTTATTCAGTTTATGATGGCATGATATGTTCTGATATTGGAGTATTTTATTTATGTGTTGATTGCCTTCTCATACATGTTAATAAATACCTATATTAGAACAAGTGTAGCGCCTATAAAGGATGTGTGCTTAGCTAGCAATGCACAAATGCATATCATCTTAAGAGAGACTAAGAATTTTCAAGTCGATTCGTAAGAGCACCGCGACCTTACGACAATCGCCAGAAGCGATACATGTGTAATTGGTTCCAGAAGAGCCACATGGGCACAACTCTGGTCATTGGAGAAGCCTCATTGTACCCAAAATCGACTAGAACTCTCCTAAGTTTTGAGAATATCCGCGCAAATGGTTTCCACGTTGAGATCAAGAAGAGTACGGTAAGAAATACCGCTCATTATGAAGCGCGAAGAGAATGGCAAAAGAATATTAGAAAAACTTCCTTCACTGGGCTATATTATACCAACATTAAGGCGCCTGCAGCGTACACTGTCCTGAAGACGGTATTTAGAAGCTCTGAGCTCTTCTGTCTCTAGCATGACAGATTATGCCACCTAGGTCTTAGGATGATGAGAAACATAATAAATAACTCGCATGGGCATAATATTAATGAAGAATTTCCCAATCATGAAGATTTTGTGTGCCCTGCATGTGCACAGGAAAATAATAACTAGTCCCTCCACTCAAAGTGAAGGATGAAGTCCTCGCATTCTGAACGCATCCAGGGAGACATTTGCGGTCCCATTCAGCCCATCTCAGGGCCATTCAAGTATTTCATGGTGCTCATTGACGCTTCTTCGAAGTGGTCATATGTGGGTTTGTTGTCCACGAAAAACCACGCCTTTGCAAAATTGATCTCGCAGATCATTCGCATCGAAATGTGTTTCTGATCATCACATCAAGTCCATCGAATGGACAACGCCGTGATTTACTTCAAAGGCATTTGATGATTATTGCATGGCGATGGAAATTGCGATTGAGCACTTGCATCGCATGTCCATACCTGAATGGTTTGGCAGAGGATTTAATTAATGAATTAAATTTATTGCCCGACCCTCTTGCATAAGAGTAATTTGCCGACTATATGTTGGGACACGCAATCCTACATGCTATGAATCTCATCAATTTTAGACCCTGGCCTATAACATCCATCCGCCTATGCAACTAAGCGCAAAGGTCAAGACTGAAAATTTCCCAACATTAGGGGAGGAAATCAATCCCTTGATGGAGAATGTCGGGAATTACGTGGCAAGCTCCGGGAATCCATGCAGATGACCCACGCACTAGAGAAGTCCGAAGACATTACATGGCAAGCCACAGAATTCATGCGGATGACCGCGCATTAGTGAAGCAAATAGAGAAGTCCGAAGACAAGAGAAGTCCAGAAGACAATCGATTTGCAAGAACTAGCAAATCAACCGTCGATCACTTTAGTGATTTGAAGAGCGTGACTAAGTCGCATGTGCTCGCACGCATCGCACCGAGAGGGTTGAAATACCAAAGAAAAGAAGGTATCCTAATCTCGCCCGAGGCCTCGGAAAAATAAAAAGGACGAGAACTCCGGTTCCTCAAATCTTTAGTAGGGGGGCGCTGGTGAAGAAGGATAAGAGGGATTTATCACACCGATCATTGAAGTCCCCGAATGAGAAGGGGAGCCGTTGAGACTGCACGAGTATGACACCTTCGTAAAAGGGCATACCGGATCTGAATATCCCCATCGGCATGGATGTGTGCGCACACATCGGGCGAAAAACTAAAGGACTTGCCACCGCAATTGAAAGAAGCGATGTGCAAGGTAAAGCTCCAGCGAAGCAATCGCTCTAGAAGAAGCAACTCATGAAGAAATAGCTATAAATTATGTGCACACGGAGAGTCCTGAATAGGACAACAACTAATATCGATATCTACTTCGCAAAGAAAATTGCCACCATCATCGATCTTGATCCCGAGCCCGCATCGCTCATTGAATGTAAGAAAAGATCAGATTGGAAATATTGGAAGAAGGCAATAGCAACTGAATTGCTATCTCTGAATAAAAGAGAGGTGTTTGGGCTCAGATGTCGCACACCTCCCACATACACCCGTTGGGCACAAGTGGGTATTTGTTCGAAAGAGAAATGAAAGAAATGAAGTAGTGAGATACAAAGCAAGGTTGGTAGCCCAAGGTTTCACTCAACGTCATCGGAGTTGATTATGAAGAAACCTACTCCCGGTCATGAGTGGAATTACCTTTAGATATTTGATCTCAATGGCGGTGAACTTGAATTTGGAAATGAAATTGATGGATGTTGTGATTGCATACCTTCTGATAACTTGGATTCGAGATTTACATGAAAGTCCCTCAAGGAATTCCTCTCCAACCAAGACAGAGCAAATAGAAATCATGCAGTGTGAAACTCGTAAAGTCACCGTATGGATGAAACAATCTGGAAGAATGTGGTATAATCGCTGAGCGACTTTCTCTGCAAGAAAGGCTACACGAACAATGAAGACTGTCCTTGTGTATTTATACGGCGATCCTAGAATGGATTCAGTATAATCTCTGTGTATGTAGATGATCTGAATATCATCGGGACACCAAGACATAAAAGAAGCAAGCTCCTACTTGGAGTCGAATTTGAAATGAAAGATTTGGGCAAGACCAAGTTTTGCTTAGGCTTGCAGCTTGAGCATGTCCTGAAGGATTCTTGGTACATCACCAACCTACACCTGAAGGTGCTTGAAAGGTTTGGCTTTGAGAAGGCATTTCCTCGAAAGTACCGATGATCGGTGAGGTCTTTACAGCAAGAAAAGATCCTTTCCGACCAAGGGAAGAGGGGAGGAAGTCACGGGACCGGAATTCCCATACTTGAGTGCAGTGGGAGCACTCATGTATTTAGCAAACCGCACTAGACCGGACATTGCATTTGCCGTGAACTCGTTAGCAAGGTGCAGTCTGAGCCCACCAAAAGGCATTGGCGGGGCATAAAGGACATTTTCCGATACCTCCAAGGTAGCAAGGACCTCGGATTGTTTTACGTAAAGAATCAAGATCTGAACTTGATTGGCTATGCAGATTTGGGTATCTGTCGGACCGCATACCGCTAAGTCACAAACAAGGCTATGTATTCTGTGTGGTGGAACCGCAATTTCATGGAAATCGTCTAAGCAAAGCCCGGTAGCTACTTGACGAACCACTCGTAAATTATAGCATCAGATGAAGCCGCACGAGTGCGCTGGCTTCGCCGAATGGTTCACCACATCCAAGATCATGTGGGATGAACATTGTGCGAACCCCACAATTATCCATGAAGATAATGCCGCTTGCGTTGCACAAGTGCAAACGGGCTATGTGAAGAGTCATCTCACAAAGTATATCAACCCAAGTTCTTCTATGCACATGAATTGCAAAGGATGGACGAGATTAAAGTACTGCATACTAAGTCATGTGAAAATCTCGCAGATTTATTCACTAAGTCACTCCCCGCATCTAGCTTTGAAAGGTGCGTGCGTGGAATTGGAATGATGAGACTTAGAGAAGTGCAGAATCTGGGGAGAATTCTCACAAGCCCGCTAATAAATCTTGATCATGAAGATTAAGTACCCAAAAATAAAGTCTTGCAGACTAAATGAATTTGGGTGAATTGTACTCTTTTTCCCTTGACGAGTTTTCCATGAAGTTTCTCGACCAAGGTTTTTAATGAGGCAATTCGTGCATCGCAACATCACATGTATCATGTACTCTTTCTCCAAATTTTTCCCACTGGGTTTTTATGGAGTTTTAACGAGGCATGAGCATGTTGGGTGAGTGCCCAAGGGGGAGTGTTAGGAAACCTGGACTCTATCCAAGAGTCCTGATCTAATTGGGCACCCCACTGTAGGCTATAAATAGGGACCTAGACCCCCCTCATTATGTACCCGATGCAATCTAAAGCAATAAAGAAAGACCAGGAGTTCTCTCTTCCTCTCTGTGTTCAATCTATTATTCTGTGATTCTGTGATTGATTCGTTCTTGTTCTAAGCAGAGGAATCGCTCGGACTGGTCTCCAGCGTCGGTTCCTCAACAGTTCCAACTTCCAAGCCGCTTCATTCGCCTATGTGCCCACCTTAGCCTCTCTCCATATCCAAACATGGTTCCACTTTTCACTAGAGGTGCTATATGCAATTGAGCATTATATCACGTCATTCATAGTGTATTCGGAAGACGAAAGAATATTATGATCATGCAATCCACTGCCAACAAGAAAAACTAGTCATCTCATTTTTGAAGGAAAGGCATAATACTTCCTTTTTCAGTTAAAATGAAAAGACTGACTATGTCTAAATCCCCTCAAAACTCTCTGAAGAAATTAATCTATCTCTGACTTCCACAATTGTGCTCATAACATAAGCAATGTACGAGTTGAGATGCACAACATGACACTAGAAGCACAAAAAACGGCTCGTTTTTAAATGTAGAAACATGAATATCCAAATTGGGGGTTATAAATTTTTTTTTGGTCTTGTGAAAAAGTTTAATTTCATAGAATATTTTGAAGTTTGCCCGTAACATTCAAGGCCCAGAGAACTATAGCTTTAAGATTTTATAGGGCCTTTTTGCCGCTCTCTAACTTGGGGTCTTGGTGTTTTTCTTTCTCAAAAAACAAACTTGGGTCTAAGGAAGGGATTTCTTTTTAGATTTTATTTATTTGAACTTAAAATATTGCTATTATTGACCCGACTAAAAATAGCCACAAAACCACGACAATGACTACACACAATCGTGCAAAACTCATACCACTATGGTAGTTGTGGTCCATTATTTGTTTTTCTAACCACCCGTAACACCACCACCCCACATCGGTTGCACAACTCATCTTAATTTAGGTCTTGTTTGTTTTAGATTTTGCTTCTAATTTTTATTTAGAAAACTAAAAGTCAATACGAACACTCCGCTTCTCAAAGCGATTTCTTCACTCCTCTTGCTATCATCTTGCTTGGGGATAAGGCAGGAAGGTCACGGATGCATCACGCACTCCACTTCTCTCCTCCCATTACGTGTACGTATATCTCTCTCTCACTTTCTTCATCGCTCACATTCTCCTTTTTAAACTTCTTAAAGTCACTTCTTTATACCACTACTATTTATTTTTACCAAAAGTTATAAATTACATCTAAAAATTATCAATAAAAGTCAATACAAATACTGCTTCGTCTTGTCATTTTGTTCGTTGATCGTACCTTTGCGAGTAATGATAGAGCGGTTATTTTAGTATTAACGACGTTAGTTACAGCGAATACATGTGGAATTATAAATCTTTGGTATATCTATGATTTTTTTAAATGTTAGCTCCTATTAGTTGGCACAAAATTTCAAGCAAGTTGATCTAGGTCCCGCTCCGGTTTTAGTTTCTGATTTATTTTAACTTTTAGTTTATTTAAGTCAGAAGTCACTTAAAACGTATCGACTTCTAATCTCTGTTTATTTTGTTTTTAGTAGTTTTATTAGTTTTTTTTATTTTTTTTTATTTCTTTATATTATTCGCGACGATATAATATTTTTTTTACTTTTTATAAAAAAAGTTAACAATCACTGTAATGTAAGTTTTGCCATGAGCCAAAAAGCCACGGCCAGACGCGTTTCATCCCGTCATCCTGACAACACACACTGCAGACACTTCCCCTTTCCCCAAGCAAAAACCTCCCACACTTCACAACCCGAGCGAGCAATGGACGCGGGGGGCGAACAGCTGAGCCTGGGCGCGGTGCGCGACGCGCTGATCCGCCAGGAGGACTCCATCGTGTTCGCGCTCATCGAGCGCGCCAAGCGCCCGCGCAACGCACCGGCCTACTCGACCGCCGCTGGCGCCGATGGCCTGTCCCTCGCCGAGTTCTTCGTCCGGGAAGCCGAGGCCCTGCACGCCAAGGTAAGCTTCGTTCGTTCTTGATTTCCTCTTGATGATCCAGAAACTTAGCTGTTTGGGCAAAGTAGGAAATAAGTCAGGGAAGAAGTCACATGGATTGATTTAGAATTTTAGATTGCTTATCCGGTTACTGTAATTGTTTCAGGTTTTGATTAGATTGTTCCATCCGTTGTGACCATATTGTAGTGTAGGCATGATGAACTTGTATAGGAAGTTGGAGTTCTTCATGCCTTCTTGGTGTAGTGGGACTTTGATGCTTCCCTCATAGCATTTCTGGGGTGGCACCCTTCCTAATTTGATGTTGTGAAATGTTTACTTGAGGGCTTTGACTAGATGCTAGGTAGCACACTGACTTGGATTTGATTCTTTGGGTGTGCACATATGGTCCTGGCATCTCTTCACTTAGGTCTCCATCAGTCAATGAATCCGTGTACTTAATCCGATCTCATCCATTTGCCATATTCTGAGGGTGAAATATTAATATGTGTGTTCTGTTATTCATCTTGCTTGATGAATTCATTTTGACTACCTCCAAAGGACAAACAAAGAACCTGAAATCTGACCAAGATCGTATTAACAAAGAGCCAATATGATTGATCATTATTTTGCTGGTACTTTACTAGATAGGGAACATGTTTTAACTTTTCATGTTTTAAGTTGCATCCTAGCCAGCACTTGCTATCAAAACATTCAAACTTAAATCAAACAACATAGTGACCAGCGGTGGTATAGCTATGCTTATTGTGTGATATTATCATTGCTGTGCATCCCTAGACATAATCTAATTACACCTGCGAATTTTCATAGGCTGGACACTATCAAAAGCCAGAAGATGTTCCCTTTTTCCCTCAAGTTCTTCCGCCACCTCTCTTTCCTACCAAAGGTTACCCAAAGGTGCATGCTTGCTGGGCTTTAATATTGCAATATCAAGAACTGATGACTAATGATTGCCGAGATTCTGAATTTATATTGCTTTATTCTTAGGTTTTACACTCTTTTGCTTCATCGGTCAGTGTGAATGACGCAATATGGAAGATGTATTTCAACGAATTGCTCCCACTATTCACTGCGGATGGTGCTGATGATAACTATGCTGAAACAGTTGCATTAGATTTTGCATGCCTGCAGGTATATGTTGTATGTTATCATTTCTTTTACTTATGTTCCATCTATTTGCTACTTCTAGATGTGCCCTTTTAATTACTAACTGCTGGTTAATTACTGTGAAATCAGTGTATATCAGTGAAAGGTATTGATCCTTTTCTTGTAGGCTCTCTCAAGAAGAATTCATTATGGTAAATATGTTGCTGAGGTGAAGTTCAAAGATGCTCCTCAAGATTATAGTCCACTGATACATGCTAAGGTTAATTTGTTAACATCTCATACGTTCCCAAATTATCTTCAGTATCTTACAGTATTGATTGATTTACTGAAATTATGTATATTGATTGATTTACTGAATTTATGTATAGCATTTTGAATAATATTTGGTGTTTCCATTCCTATTTATATTGATGTCAAGTTTGAACAATAGCCATCAAGTTTATGTATGATACACCGAAGAGAAGCTCAACTTCCCCCTCCATTGGTTAGTTTTGCGTGTGATATGCCAGTATGTATTGTCACATTTCCACATCTTCTCAGTGCTGTATGTGTAAAGTGGAGAGGAATGGATGAATGGATATTAGTTGTATTGCAGTATTGCAATACCCCCAGGGCAATATGCAGAGTATATGAACACAACAAAAGAGTAAACCCTAAAACACTTAGAAATACCACAAATACCCTAACCCCCCCCCCCAAATGCAAGGTGTATGCAGTAAACCCTAAAACACTAGAAAACATCACAAATACTCTTAACACCCCCTTTAAATGCAAGGCGTATGAAAGGGTTGACACTAAAAAAGGGAGAAAAATCCAAAGTCTGAATCTTGATAATGCCGTCAAAGCATGCAACTCTTGAACAAAAATCTATGTGGCAGCAAACAAGCTCCTCCTTGACCAAGTGGGATCTCGAAGCCTTCGCAAACTGTTCTTCGGCCCTTCACACACCGATGACAGCCATCAACAAAGCGGTACCTCAAGCCTTCACAAGTTGTTCTTTGGCTCTTCACATGCTCAAATGGTTCACTACACATCGAGTCTTGGAAAAGAGATGTTGAAACCAACAAGAATAGAGAGATGTGTCAAATCAAGCCGATGAAGAGAGATATAGATCAAATCATGCCCCCAAGAAGGCAAGACGGAGAAAGATGCGTGATGACGACGACGAAGGCCATTGGTCAAGAATCGTAATGAATGCGAAGATTGTGAGTTTGTTCTAAGTCTGAATCTAAGCCAAACATTAATCTTAAGATCTTAACCCTAGGATCCAATCATGAACACAAATAAACATTAGTGCGGAAGCGTCACATACCCGAAGCCGGAGATCCCATGAGTGGTGGTCGGTGATGTTGAGGTAGAGGTATCCAGTGAAGGAGAAGCTGAAGTGGTCGGCCGGCGCAGTGAGGTCGTCGGAGCCGTGGACGGGGTCGGAGATGGTACGGCCTTCGTTCACCTGAGTGCCCTGATTCGATCGGTCTTGTTAGGGTTCGAGAGGTCTAGCACGACTCGCGCGTCGATAGGCTTGCCGAAAACCCTAGCCCTTTTTATATGGCGCTCGGTGACCGGGACCGAAACCAGGAGTTGGTTGCAGCGCTTCCGATCATGGCGCGAGTGGAGGGGTCTCCTCCCTGAAATCTCGGAAGTGGTTAGCCGAGATCAACCCAACAAAGATGTGTAGCAAGATGGCTACGCGACAGGACCAAGAGGGCAAAGGTCGCATCAACAACAACGATGATGGGGTGACTGCAATCGATCCAATTGGACAGACCACGGCAACCTAAAAAAGAAAGAGCAATAGGCGAATCAACAAAGGATTTGATGGATTGGCACAACTTCGATGAACTCAAAAATAGGTGCTACGAACTTGGATGAACGCAATAAAAGACTCAATAGCAGCAGGAGTACCAGCAACATTAGCATAATAATCCTCGGCCCAAACAGCAACGACCACACCAGCAGAGTAAGAAGCAGCCCACCTCTCCATGTAGAAGCACAGGGCCAGCAAACCACTAAGATTCTGGACCAGCCCACTAGGAACCTCTACCAGAATAGCAACACCCAACGGACTATGAAGAAGATTGAGTTGGTGGCGGTGCTGCAAGAGAGAAGGGCTTGGTGAAGCGGCCGAAGGAGGCCAAAGCTCCCAACAGCAAGCACACCAGCCAGAAGGGAGCGGAGGCGCTCCAGGAAGGAGGGTGGTGGCGGCGCTCTAGTAGAAGGACTGGTCGCTGTTGATTTGAAGCAGGCGGTGGCTGATACCTGATATAATGCTTGGTGTAGTAGAGGTTGGAGCTAGTCGGGAAAGCCTGAGGACGACGGCCAGTGGTGGCCCCCAAAAGCGATGGTGCAGGGGCAAACAGATCCAGACCAGTCGCGTTGAAGATGAAGATGTGCCGAGTCACGGATGAGCCAGCCATGGAAAACATCATCAGATCCGGTAGGAGGGGCCCGAGATGGCAGCGGTGTTGGCTTGGAACGAGGCGCAGCCAGATCCTGACCGGGCGGAACTCGGGCGGGACGGTGGCGGGGTCGAGCTCAAGGAGACGACGATGAGGTCGCTGACAACTGGATGAGCAGATGGCGGCGCCCCGGAGTCCGGTTCCGATGAAGGAGCTCGGAGATGACATTGACGATGAAGAGGCTCGCCAGGGAAGACGATGTCGAGCCCATATCCAGTGGAGCCACGGCTCCCAACGGCGAGGGGCCTGGTCTGGCACAGATCGACGTCAGAGACACGAAGAAGGCGAGCAACGACAACCGAGGCAATCTCAAGGGGCCGGATCTGGTGATTACAAAGCTCGATTCGCTACGGGGAAAGCTAAAGGAGGTTGCTTTTTGCTGCTGCTGTTGTAGGACACTAGTGTTTGGTTGCTTGAATCTCCTTCGTCCTGGCTGGGTGGATCCGTATAATCTGAGAAAGAGCTTGTTTGGTTGCCTGTATGAGTGGATACAGCCTGCATAAGCGGATACAAAAATACGCCTTCATCCTGGATGGGTGGATACGCTCAAAATGAGCTTCACCGCCATCTGGATGGGTTGATGCGATGTATCTTATGCGGACCACGTGTCATCCTCTCGAGTTTGGTAGATCGCATCCGCTCATACAGCAACCAAACAAGCATCTCGCTTTTTGCATCCGCTCATGCAACCTCACCAAACATCTTCTTTTTCTGAAATACGATTCCACTCAGTCTGCATCCACTCATTCAGGATATACGATACAACCTCCATCCACGAACCAAACACACCCTAAAGAAGCTACTGGGATGTGGCCACCCCCAAGAGGGGAGATTGCTTCTCTCAGGGGCAGCGGCGCAGGCAGCGGAAGGATGGAAGCTAGGAAAAAACCTAGTGCTCGGATATCATGTTAATTGGAGAGGAATGGATGAATGGATATTAGTTATATTGCAATAGCCCAAAGGGCAATATATAGAGTACATGAACATAACACAAGAGCAAACCCTAAAACACTAGGAAATAACACAAATACCTTTAACAGTATGCAAGCCCTTAGTCCTATTCTAATGTTTTTTTGGTCATGTATCTTTTGCTTCGAAGTGCTTTAGATGCTAAGCTCCAGCATTCATTAGCATTTCCTGATAGGAACTGCCTGTCAGAATTGAGCCTTTAATTTGCTTTGTCTTACTGGTCGATGCAGGACAGCAATGCTCTGATGAACTTGCTAACATTCAAGGTGGTTGAAGAAAAGGTCAAGAAGAGAGTAGAGAAGAAGGCCAGGATATTTGGACAGAATGTCACTTTAGAAGACAGTGTTGGCAAGCTAGAAGGCAATGCCGATGACAGTGAATGCAAAGTTGATCCTAAAGTGCTTTCTAAGCTATATGATCTGTGGGTAATGCCTTTGACGAAGGATGTTGAAGTCGAGTATCTTCTCCGCCGTCTTGACTGATTTAGCAAATACTTTCAGTCTTTCAGCTGCAAATATGATGTACGCTTTTGAGCTTTAACATATATATATATATATATATATATATATATATATATATATATATATATATATATATATATATATATATATATATATATATATATATATATATATATATATAAAACAAAGTAAAGAGGCTTCATTGAATGTGTGGCATTGAGGAAAGCCACATAGAGCAACTATGAGAGTGACTTGCTTTAAAATTTTCCAGTCTCTTGCTGTAAAGCGAAAAAAAACACACGGTGGTATTTGGATCATTTTGCCTGATGGCACTGAATCATATTCTCCTCGATTGTAATAATTTTACATCCAGCCTGCTGTCCAGTTTGATAGAGATAAGTGGTCCCTGCAACGCAATGGAGACATCATGCATAACTGTGGTGGTTGATCCTGAGGGCATGCTGAATTCCCAGCAAAGCTGGCACAACCCCAGTTATTATATGTCCCTGTTTTGTGCTGCATCCTAGTAACATTTCTTCCTAAGATTGCTTCAAGTATATCATTACCACATTAAGTTGGTTCCATATATCATTACCACATCAGGGATGCAAATTATGCCGAAATCTCAGGTTAGCTTGTTCCTCTGACTTAAGCACAAATTAACTTGTTACTTATTTAAAATAGATACCCTCCTGCATGATGTAAACAGCAAACTGAAAGTGCTGTTATTGCTGTGGGGCGGACAGCATAACTGCCGCCATGGTTAGGTTTCTGATGGCCCCAGAAATGACTTCATATCAATAATTTGAGGTCGAACTGCTTAAATGTGCCCTCCAGCAGTGCCTACAAAATTTTACTATCATTCATGACTACAACTTTTATTTGACAGACACAATGTTCAGGTGCACTGGCTCACAATTTCTGCATTAGTAAAAAAAGAGACAATTATCCCTCCTTTCAGCGGCAATGTACAGAACAAGTTGCATTACAGGTACTGGCACAAATCACTTTTACACAACCATTTTGATTCCTACACTCTCTTCCTCTAGGATGGCCCAACACATAACCTAGATAACAAGCGCAAGTAACTATGGTAGCGTATCTATTGCCCTTGACAGCGCAGCATCGCTGGTGATATTCTTGCTGGAAATTTTTGCTGTCAGGTCATCTATTTTCAGATCATCCTTTGCCTTTATCCTGTCAGTTTCTCTGGTGCAAACAGTTGCAGATGCATTGCATTCTTCGAACCGGAAGCAACTGACAAGGTGATCATTGGTCAGCCCAGCTGCCTGCATGAAGGAATATATGACTGTTGGGCCCACACTTCGGAATCCTCTTCGGACCAAGTCTTTGCTAATCATGTCTGCCTTGGGACTCTTGATGGAGACTTGATTTGGATATCGGAACTTGCTTACTATTGGCTTTTGGTTCAGGAAACTCCAACAATATTGATCAAAGGAACCAAATTCATCTACAATCTGCATCAGGTCACAACCAGACTAGTAAGTTCAGGCAACCAAACTACAAACAAAATTACCAACAAGAAAATGATGCAAAATTTGCTAACCTTAAGTATCTGTCGAGCATTTTCGACGATTGCTCTGAGCTTTTGCTCTGACAAGAGAGAGCTGGCAATGCTGCCCGGTGCCACAAGCTTCTTCTCATTCATCTTAGAGACAGCGTAAGGGTCAAAGTCCATGAAAATCTCCCTGGAGGATTTGTTATAGATGTTAGTGACTGATGAAGTTTGCATGCACTAATTTCCTCATTTCCTTATTACAACCAAAGTACCAGGACCTGCAGATGTGCCTTTTCTTGAGAATCTCAGGCCATGTAAGCTCAGCTAATGCACTAGATAGGACAAGTAGCTCAAATAGTCTCCTGCAAATTGGCACAAATTAGGCACTCCTGAACTCAATTAACTCCTTTCCGTACACAACAGAGACAAAAGGAAAACAATATAACTTGCATACCTGTCATCATGGACAGGCACTCCCCATTCCTTATCATGAAAAGTGACATAGCAAGGATCTGTAAAGAGACAAAAAAAAAGGCAGTGAAAACCCAGTAGCTCAGTTTTACTTCATCAGGAAGGCAAAGAAAAGCAAACATGCAACATCACATGTGAATATGTGATTATGTAAAACAGAAGAATATATTGCACCTGAATAATGTCATGTCCACATTGATACCTGCTCTGCAGTTTTCGGGTTGACAAAGTTGCTTTTTCTTGCACAAGTTTAACAGTTTTAATAAGTGAGCAAGTAATTATAGTGAGCACCAATAGCACGATGAACATCAAGTAATACAGGCTAGGCAATCATACAATGAGGGCGAAGTTATTAGCCGTTTGAATACATCATCATTACTGACTTCTTTATTGTCTGCTTCAACTGGAGCCTAGAGTCCTAACTGTATGCAGCATGCTTGGATGAAACCATGGATAGAAATCTCGCTGGTAACAAATCTCGCTGGTAACCGGCCGGTTACCAGCGGTAACCGGATTTACCGGTGGGTACCAGGAAACAATTTACTGGCCAGGTTTGTTTAAATTCAAATTTGAATTTTTGAATGTAAAAGTTGGATTCCCTAATGATGTTTACATTGTTTAACACTAAACCAATGTATTAGCACCTCATGTGCTTGACTTGATGCTTTTTGCTATAAATGTATTAAAAATTTTCAATTGTTAATTACCCATAACCGGTTTTTAGCGGTTTTTCCGGTTACCGGTTTCAAACACACTCCAAATTCAAATTTTGCCCGGTTTTTCTCTGGGTTTTCCGGTAACCGGCGGAATACCGTTACTGGTCCCCCGGCCGGATTTCCTCTGGTAGCGGGATTTCTACCCTGGATGAAACAATGATTGATGCTGATGCAAAATGTCAAGCAAACTCTTGAGGTGATGAAGATTTTGACAATTGTAATGAAAGAAGAAAAGAATCATACTAGTCAAGAAGGTGTTATTAATTCTAAATGAAAGTACATCTTCAATCTCACCATAGTAGGAAAGTTGATAAACCACATAGGCTACTTACCTAATCAAAACAGCAGTACTCAAGCAAACCATCACTAACACTGCCCCAGTATAATCAGCTACTATTTAACTCATCACATGACGATAGTCAACCAAACTAAAGTTAGCATACTGAAAGAGAAACTATAATAACTTTGCTGAGTAATGCAACTTAGGGGAACAGGGTATACTGTAATTCTGAACCAGTAAAAGGTTCCTGTAATGGGTTATCTTTCTTGAGGAACGACAGATGCTAGAGGCCATGACAGCAGTTGTACTACTCACATAACTCCATAAAATATTGTCAAAAATACCATGAGAAGTGACGAGGATTAATAGCAAACGATCCAGCACAAGGAAAGTACTTCAGCTCTATTGGGCAAACAATCATAATGGACAGAAGAGTACATACTAGTATCTCAATCGAAGGCTGATGTGTTTAGAATCATCAAATTTATTTCAGCATTGAGACCTACAGTAATGCCAAACAACTCCAAGAACACAAGAAGCTCACCGGTGGTCGGAGTCAACCATGCGCATCTCCTCCGTTGAACAAACTCAGTTGGGGCCGGAGCGGCAACCACCCCTTCCGAGACATCTTTGTTCACCACCTTCCCCCACTTCGTCACACCCGGTTTGTTCCAGCTCACCGGCCTCATGACACCCCCAATCCTCCCGGTGGAAGCCCGGCTATGGAAGGACTCAACGGAGGTGTCCGAGGAGCAAGATACATTGAGTGACAGGTTGAGGCTCCGTGGCGGCACGTCATGCTTCCTTGGCGGCTGCACCGGCGCTGGGGTTCCCCTTGGCGATGGCAACGGGGACGAGCCCTTGGCGCCACCGCCTGCAATCTTATTCACTTCCTTCTTGTCCTCCGCCACCGCAACGGCAGGCCTCTCTGATGTTGCCACAGTTGCCGGCGCCGCCTTCCGAATCGGTTTCGGGGCGGGCTTCCGGGCATTCACTGGACAGGACCTGGCCTTGTTGCCGCCGGGCATCAGCACCGGCCTCGCCTCCGCCTCCGCCGGCGCCACGTTCAGCGACCGCACCCTCGGCGCCCCGGACATGGAAGCCATTTCGTCGAACACTCCAAGAACCCAACCTTGCAGCAAGAACCGAGCTTAAAACTCCCAAAATTCTTCAACTTCTCCG
The DNA here is from genome assembly GCA_036346575.1 of Dendrocalamus sinicus. NCBI lineage: Eukaryota > Viridiplantae > Streptophyta > Magnoliopsida > Poales > Poaceae > Dendrocalamus > Dendrocalamus sinicus. The sequence continues at coordinate 16,195,029 of CM070646.1, forward strand.
AATGAACTCCGCAAGAATCAAACCCACCCCAGAGCCGCACCAGCTAACTCCTCACAAGAGACAAGAATCGAGCACGCGAAAGATTAAGCTCCAACATTGCGACGGAGATCCAAGCACCTCCTCAAGATCCAAACTTCCCCAAGAAACCACTCAAATCGGAAGGCCCTGGACCGAGCCCCAAACCCAGAACCCTACATTGCACGCATCCATCAGCGCAAGAAGCCGGTTCCCCAAGAACCGGGCGCCACGTCGGCGTGGAGCTCGAGGCGAGGAAGCAAACCCTAGAGAAGATAAGAGCAGCACCGGACGGCGGCGACGGCGATGGGGAGGCGACGGGTGGGATTGGGAAGGAGGAATCCAAGGCGAGGGGTCGAGCGGTTGTTGGGACCTGTGTGGGTCGGAAGCCTCGGAGAGATGCAGGGGAAGGAGTGGTGGCGTGGTGTGTTATTTAACTTGTATGTGAGGGCCGCGCCGCAAAATTCGCTGTATGTTTGCCCTCTGGTCCCCTGCAGACAGGGTCACAGGGCTACCACGGCCAACGCCGTTTTCGTCGTGTCTGGGAACTGAAAGAAAGCCAGAAAATCTCACTGACCCTGATTTTGTTTTGTCTCTCCCAGGCTTTAAAATTGTGTAGTTTAGGCTGCTCATCGGGTTTTTTTGGTTTCAAGGCTTATTTTGTATTGTAGCTGCTGATATTTTTTTGATGTAATTAAATTTAAAAAATAGAAAAAATAGATTAGCCTATCACGAATAATGTAAATGAATAAAAAAACCCAAAAAACCAAAGAGCTAGAAAAAGACGAAATTAAGGAATAGTAAACTAAAAACCAAAAACTAGAATCTGAACCCGAAACGAACGGGGCTTAGTCGATTTACAGTCTTAGGTACCAAAGTATGGTTGGTTGGTTGGTATTTCAAACTTAACTATAATTTTTATGATAAAGTGTGGCATGTCATATATTTTATGGTGCACAAATAGTCCGCTATAATTATAACATACTTCGGTACAAAACGAGTGTATGATAAGTGGGCCAGGTGGCTAAGAAAGTATGGAACATCTCGATTGTGACTGTAATCAAATGCTAGCGTCGTTTAGCCAAACTTGTCTAAGTATGGCAATGTTTGTATCTCAACCAAATAACGTTAAAATAGAACTCGTATGTGATCCCTAAGTTTATGTTTGAAACGCATGGACCTTAATCAGACCTACAGCCTTCTTTTTATTTGCAAATGTTTGCATTTAGCTGCATAAAATCGAACGGTTGAAAGCTAAGGAAAGATCAGTCAGGGTGTGGTACTGACAACTATACGAGTGCGAGTGTGACCGTTGCGAGTTTGTGACCAAAAAGACTAGCCAACCGCAAGAGACGAGAGCAAGCGGGACCCTTCGCTGGAAGAGACAGTGGCCGTTACGGTGGGCCCGGACATGTTCCCGTGACCGTTAGGAAAGCCTACAAGCTGCCGCCGTTTTCCCCGTGAAGTAAAAGAAAAGCAGCCAGGCAGGAAGGCTTTTTTTCTCGATGCTTCTGATCTCCTAATCCAACCGAATGGAGCAGCTCAGCTACTTCAAATTTACTATTGAGAAACCATCGCTAACGATCAATCCGATTAATTTCTCTACTTATACAAAACAAGATCAATTACAGAAGACAGAAAATAGTACATTGAGACACAGAGAGGTAGAGAGAACTTCTGATCTTTCTTTATTACTTTCTTTCTGATTTCTGTTACAAAATTACCAATAGTGCTCCCTATTTATAGTCTAATGATGAGATGCCCATTATGGGCCAAGGCTTCAAGTTCAGACCCAGTTTTCCTAACACCCCCCTTGGGCACTCATCTGACACGTTCATGCCTCATCAAAACTCCATAAAAACTTAGTGGGAAAAATTTGGAGAAATAGTATATGATACATGTTATGCTGTATTGCACGAATTACCTCATTAAAAACCCTGACCGAGAAACTTTCAGGAAAACTCGTCAAGGGAAAAAGAGTACAATCCACCCAATTTCGTTCAGTTTTCAGGACTTATTCTTTGGGTACTCGATCTTCATAATCAAGATTTTAATAACGGGCTTGAGAAAAATTCTTCTCTTGAATTCTGCACTTCTCTAAATCTCATCATTCCAATTTCTCGTACGCATCTTTCAAAGCTAGATGTAGGGAGTGACTTAGTGAATAAATCTGCCAGATTCTCATGTAACTTAGTATGCAGTATTTTAATCTCGTCTATCTTTTGCAATTCATGAGCATAGAAGAATTTGGGGTTGATATGCTTTGTGAGATAACTTTTCACATAGCCCGTCTACACTTGTGCAACGCAAGCTGCATTATCTTCATAGATAATTGTGGGAGCTTGCACAATATTCATCCCACATGACTACTGGATGTGGTGAATCATTCGTCGGAGCCAAGCACATTCTCGTGCGGCTTCATACAGTGCTATAATTTCTGAGTGGTTCATTAAAGTCGCTACAAGATTTTGCTTAGACGATTTCCAGGAAACTGCAGTTCCACCACACAAGAATACATAGTCTGTTTGTGACCTTGCAGTATGTGGGTCCGACAGGTACCTAGCATCTGCATAACCAATCAAGTTCAAATCTTGATTCTTTCTATAGAACAATCCAAGGTCCTTACTTCCTTGGAGGTATCGAAAGATGTTCTTTATCCTCTGCCAATGCCTTTTGGTAGGTTCTGCACTATGCCTGGCTAACAGGTTTACAGCAAATACAATGTCTGGTTTAGTGTAGTTTGCTAGATACATAAGTACTCATACTGCATTTCAGTATGGGAATTCTGGTCCTAGGACTTCCTCCCCCTCTTTCTTAGGTCAGTATGGATCTTTTTTTTGCTGTAAAGACCTCCCGATCATCGGTACTTTCGATGTGTATGCTTTCTCAAAGCCGAACCTTTCTAACACCTTCTAGCGCGTAAGCTGACTGATATACTAATATTCCTGCAGAGACATACTCGAGCTGAAGGCCTAAGCAATATTTGGTTTTATCCAAATCTTTCATTTCAAATTCTGATTCCAAGTAAGAACTTGCTTCTTTTATGTCTTCTATTGTCCCGATGATATTCAGATCATCTACATACACTAAGATTATACAAAATCTATTCTGGGATCGTCGTATAAATACATAGGGACAATCTTCATTGTTCGTGTAGCCTTTCTTGCACAGAAAGTCACTTAAGCGATTATACCACATCCTGCCTGATTGCTTCAGTCCGTACAATGATTTCCTTAGCTTCACACTGTACAGATTTCTATTTGCTCTGTCTTAGTTCGGGACAGGGATACCTTCAGGTATCTTCATATAAATCTCCGAATCCAAGTTTCCATAAAGGTATGCAGTTACCACATCCATCAATTTCATTTCTAGATTCAAATTTACTGCCATTGAGATCAAAGATCTAAAGGTAATTCCATTCATGACTAGGGAGTACCTTTCTTCATAATCAACTCCTGGATGTTGAGTGAAACATTGTGCTATCAGCCTTGCTTTATGTCTTACGACTTCATTTCTTTCATTTCTCTTTCGAACAAATATCCACTTATGCCATACAGGGTGCACATGGGGGGTGTGCAGCATACGAGCCCAACACCTCTATTTTGTTCAGAGATAATAATTCAGTTTCTATTGCCTTCTTCCAATCCTCCCAATCTGATCTTTTCTTACATTCATCAAGCGATGCAAGCTCTGGATCAAGATCGATGATTGTGGCAATTTTCTTTGCAAAGTAGATATCAACATTGGCTGTTGTCCTATTCATATACTCTCCCGTGTGCACATAATTTATAGCTATTTCTTCATGAGTCACTTCTTTTGGATCGTTTGCTTCTTCTGGAGCTTCTCTTTGCTAATTGCTTCTTCCAGTTGTGGTGGCAAGTCCCTTTAGTTTTTTGGCTCCGATGTGTACGCACACATCCATGCCGATTTCTTCTTCCATAGGGATGTTCAGATTCGGTATGCCCTTTTCTGAAGGTATCATATTAATGCTAGGTCTCAACTTGCTCCCCTTCTGGTTCTAGGGAACTTCAGTGATCGGCTGTAAGAAGTCCTTCTTATCCTTCTTCATCGGGCATCCCTGGTTACTTAGGATTCGAGGGGCTGGAGTTCTCGTCCTTTTATTCTGAGGCCTCTGGATGGGATTAGGGATACCTTCTGCTTTCTTTGGTATTTCAACTCTCTCCGGTGCATTGCGTGCAGGCACATGCGACTTGGTTACGCTCTTCAAATCACTAAAGTGGTCAGGCAGTTAATATGCTAATGCTTGCAAATCAATAATCTTCTGGACTTCTCTATTTGCTTCACTAGTGCACGGGTCATGTGCATGGATTCCCGTGGCTTGCACATAATTTCTCGACATTGTTCACCAATGGGTTGATTTCTTCCCCCTAATCTTGGGAAACTATCCTCATCAAATATGCAATCAGCGAAGCGGTCGGTATGCAAATCTCCTATCATGAGTTCTAAATACCTGATTATGGATGCAGTCTCATAACCAATGTATATCCCAGTCTTACGGAGAGGACTCATTACAGTACGCTGTGGAGAGGGTATATGTATATAAATCTTACATCCAAACCTCCTAAGATGAGAAATTTTCGGTGCTGACCCTTGCGTTAGTTGCATAGGTGAATGGATATTGTAGGTCGATGGTCTAAAGTTGATGAGATTTGCTACATGTTGGGGGCACGCAATCCAACATGCAAAAGGGGTCGGTCAATAAATTTAATTCTCTTGATTAATGCCTCTGCTAAACCATTCTGGGTATGGACATGTGGTATAGAATGCTCAACTGTAATTCCCATCGCCATGCAATAATCATCAAATGCCTTTGAAGTAAATTCTCCGGCATTATCCATTCTAATGGACTTTATGTGATTATCAGGGAAAATATTTCTGATGCGAATTATCTGCGAGATCAGCTTTGCGAAAGCATGTTTTCTCATGGACAATAGACCTACGTGCGACCATTTCGAAGAAGCATCGATGAGCACCATAAAATATTTGAATGGCATTGAAAGTGGCTGAATGGGACCACAAATATCTTCTTGGATGCGTTCCAGGAATACAGGGACTTCATTCTTCACTTTCAGAATGGAGGGTCTAGTAATTAATTTTCCGGTGGCACATGTAGGGCACACAAAATCTTCGTGATTCGGAAAATTCTTTACGCTGATATTATGCCCTTGGGAATTGTTGATTATAGTTCTCATCATTCTAAGACCTGGGTGGCCTAATCTGTCATGCTAGAGATAGAAAAGTTCAAATCTTCTAAATATTATCTTTAGGGCAGTATAGGTTATAGGTGCCTTGATGTTGGTGTAGTATAGCCCAGTTTCTAATGAAAATTTTCTAATACCCTTTTTTCATTTGCTTCGCACTTTGTAATGAGCAGGTATTCTTTACCATACTCTTCTTCAGTCTCAACGTGGAAACCATTGGCGCGAATATCCTTAAAATTTAGGAGAGTTCTAGTCGATTCTGGGTACAACAAGGCTTCTTGAATGACCAAAATTGTGCTCATTGGGAGTATAATTGTGACTCTTCCTGAACCTATTATACATCATCGCTACTGACGATTGTTGTAAGGCTGCTAGCATTCTTACGAATCGACTAAAAATACTTTGTCTCTCTTAAAATGGTATTCGTTGTGCCGCTGTCGGCTAAACACACTTCCTCCATAGGGCGCCACACGTGTTCTAATATAAGATATTTTTATTAATATGTATTAGAAGACAATTAACACATAAATAAAATAATCCAATATCAGAACATATCATGCCATTATAAATGAATGAATTTTTCAAATATCATCCAACCATCACGAGAAAATAAAGTTTGCTAAAGTACCATCTATGCAAGTTCTAATTGTCCTTTTACACAAAAATAAATGACAATTAAAGTCTAAATGCATTCTGTGCATTAGACTGAATCTGCTAAGAAATCAGAGACTTCATTTGCTATTTTCTCAGGGGTGATCTGCTCTTCGAGAGAAATCATGGCGGTGGCTGCTGCTAGGTCAAAAGGGGGTGCTGCTGCCGGGATGGTTTCAACCTCTATCAGTATAGGCAGCTGCTCAGAACTCTCCCCCTCAACATATGCAAAGTGGGTTTCATGCTACCATTTGCCATCCTTCTTCTTATGGGCTTGGAAGGCATCAATGACATACTGCGGCTCTTTACAGATCCGCAACCAATGCCTCCACTTGCCACACTTGAAGTAGGATTGGTCCTGGCCATAGGCCTTGCCATCCCACTTTGGCTTGCTTGTCTTATTCTCATGTGGAGCACCTGACTTGCCTTTCTGGGCTACGGTCTTACCCTTCATTCCCCTTCTCTTCATCAAGGGTTTTCGCATCTTGTAGCTCTCGGCATTGGCTTTACGGCCAGCGGAGCTCCCAGGTGGTTGTGTGACGTAGTTCTTGCGAAGAATTTCGTCCTGAGCCTTCGCAACCTGCATCATATCAATCAATTCGACATACTTCTTGTAGTCGTCTTGACAATAATTGTGTGTGGATTGTACTACATTAGGGTGGAAGGTGGATGGAGTCTTCTCAATCTTCTGCTCATCTGTGATCTACTTGCCACAAAGTTGAAGATTGATACAAATCCTGTGCAAGGAAGAATTATACACCCCGACCGTCTTGAAGTCGGCAAACCTCAGTCGGATCCATTTTTGCTCTGCCTGAGGAAGAATGATGTACTTTAGCCTCTCAAACCGCTTCTTGAGTGCAGTCCAGAGTGTTAACGCACTTTTCTCTACCATGTACTCCTTCTTGAGAGTGAGACAGAGGTGGTGCTTGAGAAAGTGAAGTGCCTGATCATTTTCCTCAGGGGTGGGTTTGGCGTCCTACGGTGCGCCAATCTTAATATCAATGCGGAGCTTCTTAGCTCCAAGTACTATCTCGACATCGGAAGCCCAAATCAGATAGTTTTGCCCATGCTGGGCCAGCTCCTCGAACTCCCGGTTCGTGATGCTAGTCATCTACATGTGCATAAAAGAAATAATAAGTTTACTGCCAGTAAACATGCATGGAATAAAATTTACTTCAAGTAAATACATTTCATTATGGTACAAAAGATCCTCGTAATGTTCCAGAATTTTCTATGCATTTTTTATAAGTTTTACTGCTAATTTCGGTGATTAAAGGCAATTTAAATAATTACGATTAATCAACACAGTAAATAAATACAGAAAACATAGAAAATAATAATGACAGAAATAAACATGCTTTAAATGCTAAAAATAATTCAAAATTTGGATTCCCGAGGCCCTTTTATTCCAAAATATGAATTTTTAACGAATTCTGCAATTTCTGAGGGCCTATCGCAAATTTTCAGTTCAGAGAAAGTTTTCGCGTAATTTCTTGATTTTCCGAGGAAGTTTTCGCGTAATTTCCTGATTTTTCGAGGGGTTTTCTACAAAACTCGGGACCCGTTTGTAATTTTTGGAATTACGAGGGCCTTTTGCAAAATTTTCGACACCTCCTCCAGGCCGGGCCTCTCGGCTGTTTTCCTTTTCGACCGATTGGCCCACACAGCCTGTGTCGCTGGCTTAAGAAGCCGGGTTAGGGTTTCCCCTTCCCGTGCTCTGCTAGTGGTGGCGCAGTCGGCGGTGCTCCGGCGGGTGGCCGGGCGAGCGGCGGCGGGGTTGGCGACGGCGCTTAGGCTGCAGCCAACGGTGGCGCCGGTGCGCAAGCCGGCCGCGCGCACGGAGCCCGGTGGTTGGCGCTCTGCCGGAGCCGATGACGCTCGATTGGGTCAGGCCGGTGCACAAAGCGGAGCCGTGGTGTCTTGAGCGGCGAGGCGATTCGTGCACGGCGAGCGAGGCGTGGCCGAGCAGCGGGGCAGTGGCTTCGGTGGTGGCGCTTCGGGCGTGCAAACTGCGTGAGCGGCCTCCTTGGGCGCAATGATGGTGTGGCACGTCGGGTGAGGAAGCCGAGCAGGTGTGCACAGGGGTCGAGGAGGTGGCGTTTCGGGCGCGCGGTCGGTCGGCCGAGCGGGGAGCCCGAGGTGGCGGCGCTTCGCCGGCCGTGCGGGGCACGGGAGACCAGCGCCTCTGAGTGGCAGCTTCGAGCGGCGATCAGTGCAGGGAGGCGGGCAGCCATCGCGTGGGAGGGTGGCCGACGGCCGTGTCGCATACGACGGCTGTACGGGGCCGACCGTGCGCATATTTTTTCCCTTTTTTTTTTCTCTTTTTTCAATCTACAGTGCAATCAACATCTACTCTGTGATGTAATTGAGAGACCATGTGGTTGAGTCCCCATGTGTGTGATGAGTAATTGACATCGTTTTAGGAAAGTCGAGTTTGATTTGGGTGGATCGGACTGTGACATTGCGGGGGTAATCGGGCTCGGTCGGACTTGGTCAAACCTGGTCAAAGTGCTCAGGATGCATATTCTCTTGTTTCGACGAGTTTGGGCTCTATCATGGGTAAGTATGAGTTGTTGATGCCATTATGCTTTCATGTATCGAGCGGTCCTATTTGATGTGTTTCTTGTTTGTGATGGCTGCAGGATATCGAGACGGAGTCGTGGTGAGGCACGGAGGACCGGACTAGGCGCAGGTGGTGCCGAGGTCAGAACGGTCGAGGTGTGCCGAAGACGGCATGAACTCGAGGCGGTTGCGAGTCGTGGACGACAAGGAACGCGGAAGCTTCCCGGAAGGTGCAGGAGGGGCGTTTCGGTAAAAACACAAAGCTGCACGAGTGGAGGCCGGTTCCGTTCGGGTTTAGTGGGCGTAACGGGTTGGAGACCCGCTAGCCAAGGGCTATAAATAGGAGGGAGTGGCTGCATGCCCCCTCATGGCTTTGAGAGAGAGTTAGGGTTTGTATTGGTCAAAAGAGTCTTTAGGAGGTGGTTTTGTCTTTGCTCTTTAGTGGTTGGAAGTGGGTGAGAAGGGCAGAGCCATGTCCCCTTCGTAGTTACTACTCTCTGTATTGTCTCCTCTCCAAGAAACATATAGTGGGTGTGTTCTTGAGTTTGGGAGAGGGAGAGGATGGATTGATGAGCTTGTAATCATTCCTCTTGTATCAATCATGTATCTCCTTTTCTCTTTATCAATATGAGATGGTGTTGTTTTAGTTTTTGAGCTCTCTGTTGTTTCTGTTCTTCGATGCCCTCTTTTGGTGATTTTTGTGTTTTTGCATTTTCTTGTTGCTTCTCGCTGAGAAGGTCCAAAATGGGTTGCTCTATGCTGGGATGATACCCCAAGATCATTTGATCGATTTTCCCAAGAGCTAATCTCATTTAATTTCAGTTTTGCTTTTTGGGCCTCCTTTGTTCTTGTTCTTGGTTCTAGGGTTTTGGTGAGATTTTTGATTCCCTTCATGAGATGGCATGAAACTTGGTTTCTAGAATCCAGAGGCTATCTTTTAGCTATCCTCAAAGTTTCATTGCCAAAGGATCAAAGGTTAGATGGGAATTTGAATTTTGGTACTGCTCCCTGCATATTTTCAGTTTCAAGGGTTTGAGGAGTGTTTCAAATTTGCTTCAAGAATCTGTGCCAAGGTTGTAGTTTTTGTCTCCCAAGATTATTCCCAAGTTATTCTCCAAGTTTTATGCTCAAAAAATCTAAATCAATATGACAATTTGACTTTTAAGGAAGTCCTCTGTGAGTTTTCAGATTTTGAGCTCAAATCTGAAATACTTGCTCTCTCCTTGATTTTCTTTGGTTCTTTGGTCCCTGATGTTATTTCCTTCTTGGTCTTGCTATGTTGGTCTAAAAGGTTCAGGAGATTTTCTCCATTTTCTGTGAATTGATCAAAGTCTGATATTTCGTGGTTGCGATGAGGTTTTCGAATTTATGCAGGCCTATTCGCTCAAGAGCGGTCGACCGCTTCCCCTCGTGGTCGACCGGATTAAAGCAAGCGGTCAGACCGGCTTTATGGGACCGGTCAGACCGGCGGCAACTGGGCGGTCTGACCGGCCCACTACAAGTGGTCAGACCGGCGGCAACTGGGCGGTCTGACCGACCCACTACAAGCGGTCAGACCGGCCCCCTGCAGTGAGGAGTGTTTCTTTGGTGTTGCTTTAGGCCTTGTTTTCTTCTCTGAGTTTTTGGGGTTTCCAGTGTGCATTTGATGTCTCCTTCATAGCTTTGTAGCTATCGAAGGAGAAGTCTTTTTGGGGAGCATTTTTTTAAGGATCGACATTCACCCCCCCCTCTGTTGCCATTTCGTGTTTGGGAGATGAAGGTGACTACCATCAAGGACACCACGGACCTCTCGACTTTGACTCTTGATGCGCTGTACTCGCACCTCAAGACTCACGAGATTGACATTGTCTCTCGCAAGTCGAAGTCACAGTCGATGGCCCTAGTCACCGATCCCAGTTCGGCTTCTGGTCTTTCTTCTGATTAGCTGTGTGGATTCTACCTTGCTGCTCTCTGTGACATAACTAATGATCAGTTAGAGCAGCTTGCGGATGAGCAGTTAGCCCTCCTAGCTCGGAGATTCTCCCATGCTTACAAGAGGAGGAGAGATGGAAAGAGAGGAGGACCTATGATTTGCTTCGAGTGTGATGGCCCCAACCAAATTCGGGCAAACTGCCCCAAGCTGGGGAAGAGCAAAGGTGACTACGGCGGCTTGGGCAAGAACGACTACATCGACAAGAACCACAACAAGAAGCCCTCAGCTCCCGCACAAGGCAAGAAGAAGTTCCGCGACCTCGGCAAAGCCAAGAAGCTCTTCCATCGCGTCCTCACCGCCTTCGACGACCTCGATCTCAGCGAGGTGGAGGGGTGGAGTGACGACGATGGAATGAACGAGCAAGAACCCAAGGGCAGCGACGACTTCTCCGGCATGTGCTTCATGACCCTTGAGGGCGAACTGAGCGACAGCGAGCTGTACTCCGATTCCGACGAGGTATCCCCCACCTACGACCAGCTTAATGATGCTTTTCTTAAGCTTGTTAGATTCCATGCTAGATCTAGAGCTAGGTGTAGCGAGTTGGAGAAGGAAGTAGAAAGTTTGTCACGGGAGCTTACTTCACTTAGATCTGCTCCCTCCCGTGACAATTGTGATGTATGTTCTGCCTTGCTGGATGACATGGAGAAGCTAAGGGCCTTGCATGATAGTGTGTCCTCCGAGCTTGATATGATTAAGGTGGAGAACATTAGTCTTCTTGCTGAGCTTCAGATGAGTAGGGTAGTTCCTGTTTCATCTACTACTGTTGAGACTAGTGCATGCACCTCATGTGAAGATAAGGACAACGCATTTAGAGGTCTTTACACTATGTTGCTCGATCTGCCCGAGACTTGTGAAAACTGCAATAATTTGAAGATGAACCTAAAACGGGCAGATCATAAAATTGCTGAATTCCAAGCTTTTCTTCTTTAGCCTATTGCTTCTAGTGTGAATTGTCCCAAGCTTAGTGCTGAGCTTGAAGCTGTCTCCAAACAGGTTCAAGAATTAGTTGATGACAAAAATAGATTGGCTCAAAATGCTTCTAAGGACCTTGTTAGCTCACCATGCATTAATTGTAACAAACTAAAATCTGACTTGGTTGCATTGGATGAAAAATGCGTAAAGCTAACTAAGAACCTACTATAGAAGCCACCTTCTGCTTGTAATGTGTGTGCTGTTGAGGGGGAGAAGCCCAAGGGTAAGGTTGAGACGCTTAGCGACGTGAACCAAACCGCTAGCAGTAGGACTATCCCTTCCGAGTCGGCTGTGCGTGCACAAGCCATTCACTCTTCTGCTATTGGTTCTGATGTGACGATGGCCCGATCTTCCGAGAGGTACTGATAAGTCGATTGTGGAGATCTCGACGTTGATGATCCAAAGGCTCCGACCAAAACAGATCGAACCCCTCGCAATCACTACACCATCGCTCGTTGGTTATCAACCGTGCGAACACGATTGACCTCGCCAAGAAGGCTATCTCCGCAGCGAATCGAGAACACAAGCAAGAGAGTAAAAGATGCAATCTGAAATTGCGAATAATGTTTAAGTTCACAAGTTGGGGTTCTCAAACCGAACATGCGCTAAACCGCTAAGCGAATAAACTCTTAAGAAAAACCCGAGGAAAACTAAAGGGGTGCGGCCTCCTTAAATAGGGGAGGGGAAAGCCGCACTTATCTAATGACAAGGGATATGGTACTATTCGTGGTTACTGTTCACGCGGCCGTGGTACTGTTCACGTGAACAGTACCGGCCCAAATAGCCCAAGTTACAAGGCCCTCGGCCCACTTTGACTCGGACTGGAAAAGTGATGTGACTTGTTTCGCAGTTTCTGATCTGCTCGGATGGAGTTTGGAGGTGAGACCAGATCCATCTGAAAGTAGACTCCAAGAGCTTTCCAACGAGTACTCACGGGCCCTAAGAAGCCTTCTGGATCAAAAGTTATGGCCGTTTGAAATTGGTCTGTCAAGCTGAATCCGAATTGATCTGGAGGCCGAATTGGATTCCAAAACCTGTCCAACTTGAACCCTTGCTTCAATTGGTTCCAAAGTGATGTGGTGCTACAAATATATATATTTTCATCATTAGGTAGCATCATATTCTCATTTAAAATGTGTTGAAGTTGAAGAAACGAATTCACCTTTAGTTCAATCTTGATATTGACCGCTATGGTCGTATGTGTTGGTGGCGTGGTCACATCATCCTCCCCTTCTTGATGGAAAACCGTCCTCGGTTTTAACATAGGTGTATCATCACGTATTGCATGATCTTGATCATAAATCTCATAATTTAAGTGATGTGTAGGAGCTCTTGTAATTGGAACAACAAGTATAGCAAATATGGTTGTATCCATAGGGTACATGTTCTTATCATCCTCCCCTTCTTGCAAACAAAGCCGTCCTCGGCTTTTGATAAGCTGAAAAAATGGTAACAAAGAAGCCAAGGTGTATGCATGGTATATGTATATGTCATCCGTTTTAACCGTTCTTCGTTGTTGCACAATTAATGTTATAAAACAGCAATGATCATAAAAGCTCGTTGTATTATTAACCCAAGAGTAACCATATATGTTAATGAGCAATTCAAAATTTCTCACACAGTAATTATTGCAACTTGTTTTGCACATGTAAGTGAAGCATTTATGCAATTCAAATCTTTGAATTTGTAAACTTGTAGTGGTGGCACATATGGACAAAACTACAACCTTTGGAATCAAGCAAAGTTCATCCATATAATCGTATCTCAATCGAACAATAGTAAATTCATCTAGCCAGGTGAAGAGATTTGTATGTTCCGCCATAATTCATCATCTTTATTCAGATTGTCCATACTAGATGGTGTAAAAGAGTTGAACACATAGGCATTGGATGAGTACTAAATTTTACTTCCTCACACATTCAACATGATTCAAAGATACAAGAATTGTTATCCCAAACAACAAGTTTCAATTCATCCATGTGATCGCAAGTTATGCATATTCGATATACAAGAAATTGATTTTCCACACCATAATCTCCAATCAAATTAAACTTATATCCAGGGGTGTAGGCACTAAACAAGAATTTCGAACATGTAAGTTCGAAACTTTCTCCATAGCATGTGACAATTTCATAGGTAGATCCAACATGATGTAACACAATGAATTAGCAGGAGAAATTCTAGTCAAAACTTCTTTATGTGTTATTAATTCGACATGTGCAAAATTATGAGAATTTAGATCAGCACATGGTTCAATTAAGTCAACACAAGGAACATCAAAAGAGTACACTACAGCGGTATATACTCACAAGGTTGCTCTATGTCTTGTTGTAGCACCAAATCATTACCGTGAGCGATGATAGCACCATGTTCTTTACCTTTTGGCTCTCCTCGATGATGTAAGTGCATCCATCTCCTTATCTTCATTCTCAACCAATGGGGTTAGTGATTCAATCAGCTTATGCTCCTCTTGGCATTGTTCTCAATCGCAAGGTTAGCTGCAAGAGCATATTCATCCTCAACATCACTAGCACTTACATAACCACCATCTTCTGTCGCAATGTACGCCCACGACTTGGGCAATCTCTCATGACGTGGCCCATCCCTTTACAACGGTGCCACACAATACCCGTCGTGACGCCCGTGGAAGCAACCGATGAAGAGCTCTTTGCTGGTGTTTGCACACTAGTAAATTTGCTCGTCTCGGTGCGCGTGATGGTGGCGGCGGTGCTGCTGAACGCGCCCTACTCACGAGAGGCGTGAGCTCGACAAACAGGAGGTGGGGCTATCTTGGCTTGCCCAGCGCCGATCTCGATGTAGATGTTCCTCTAAAGTTGCTCCTTGTCTTTGTTGCCTACCCTGCAATTCTTTTCTCGCCAAACAAGCAAGTCGAACAATCTATTGATATCGTTATACTCTTTGTAATCAATTATGTCCTGAATTTCACGCCTTAAGCCCCATAAAATGATCCATCTTATCCTCCTCATCTTCTACAACATTACAACGCAACATGCCTATTTGTAGTTCTTGATAATATTCCTCGATGATTTATGACCTTGGTCTAAGCACTGCAATTTCTTATGCATTTCATGTTTAAAAGGGAGGAACAAATCTAGCACGCATAGCTACCTTCAATCTATCCCATGTATCGTGGGCTAAGCGAATTAACTACTTGAGTCCACCAAATGATAGCAAAATCTTTAAATTCACTAGTAGCTTGTCCGACTCTATGCACTTCAGAACTAGATGGGCATTAAATTTTGTTCAACTGTCATCTCCCAATCTAGATAAGTTTCAGCATCATAGGTACCGCAAAAGATGGTATGGAAAATTTAACTTTAGCAAACGGGTCATCATGAACATGAGCATTGTGATACTGAAAATTATTGTTACCTCCCATACCATGACGGTTCGATGAGGATGGTGTCGTGGCGTGCAGCACCGGCGCCACGGTTTTGTCTCTCATTATCATCTCCGTCCTCATGATCTTGGCCTCCATTGTTTGGTGGCCGATTCACCATTCTTTCAAGGCGTGTAGTGAGTGTTGCAATGCTCTCATTGATGGAAAGTTGCATTGTATCCATCTTCCTATCGATGTCATCGAGAATGGCAGCGCGTTGTTCATCCAAAAGCGCCATGAGCTCTCCTTTAAAACACACTCTTGCGCATCGACGCCTCACCGCCATGGTTAGTAGCAAACAAAAGACAACACAAAGGTATTATCCCTATCAACTACTAGGTGGCGAGAAGTAGAATCACACACTCTCAAGCGTCTTATCACACTCTTACAAGTGTTCTTACCAATGTAGCAGGTGGTACAACCGGTGGCTGGTTCGTGACACCGTGTCGAGCGTGGTACGATTGCAAGAGGGAACCTGTTCGATCAAGAGTAGGTGTAGCTTGAAGGCACAATATGGTAGCAATGGAGAACAATCAGTTCATTTCAGAATTGCATAGAATTGAATTATAGTTCGTATCTAGCACTTAGCCTATGTTGCTGATCAACCAAGGATGGAAGAAGGCTAAGAATAAGTGTATGGCAAAGTGTAGGAGTGGTAAATACAAGATAATTCAATCCAATTCAAACTGGAATTGAAGAACACAAGGATTGACCCAAAACTGAAAACTTCAGATTTCTGTCCACTGGACAGCACGTTGGTAATTCGGCCGTAACTTTTTGTCAGATGCCTCTTTTTCACTGAATCTTTTTTTTACTGTTTTCTGACGGCTTTTTCTACAGATTTTGTTTTGGGGCCAACTTCTGAATCCCAACACAGAAATTCGCACAAAAATCACAACTGCTGACTGTTGCAGATTCACAACAGATAATTAGGTCAACTTTCACCGCACATATCTCTTAACTGCCTAGCTGGAATGATGTGAAATTTTACAGATAGATGGATAAGAGATTTTTGAATCTAATGGCGGTGGTCCCACTCAAAAATAATCTCGGAATCAAAAGATATGGCACTTTTGGTGGCGGCTGCAGAGAAAGGAAGAAGCAGCCGAATTTGGAAATTAGGGTTTGGGGTGGGGAATTTTTCTTTTGTTTGGATTTTTAATGGAACAAGGATATGACCAGCAACTAGACAATGCTAATATGGACACAAATTCAATTTAGCAAACCAAAACTAACAGATTGAAAGGCACAACGGGTTTGGACAGCGGAATTAATTCTTTTGTGGGGCAATTTTTTTCGGACTATAGGAAATAAAACCAATCTACTAACTAGGATACAAGAATTACCTCACGCAACCGCTGCTCGATACCAACCGATGTGACGATGGCCCGATCTTCCGAGAGGTACTGATAAGTCGATTGTGGAGATCTCGACGTTGATGATCCAAAGGCTCCGACCAAAACAGATCGAACCCTCGCAATCACTACACCATCGCTCTGTTGGTTATCAACCGTGCGAACACGATTGACCTCGCCAAGAAGGCTATCTCCTGCAAGCGAATCGAGAACACAAGCAAGAGAGTAAAAGATGCAATCTGAAATTGCGAATAATGTTTAAGTTCACAAGTTGGGGTTCTCAAACCGAACATGCGCTAACCGCTAAGCGAATAAACTCTTAAGAAAACCCGAGGAAAACTAAAGGGTGCGCCTCCTTAAATAGGGAGGGAAAGCCGCACTTATCTAATGACAAGGGATATGGTACTATTCGTGGTTACTGTTCACGCGGCCGTGGTACTGTTCACGTGAACAGTACCGCCCAAATAGCCCAAGTTACAAGGCCCTCGCCCACTTTGACTCGGACTGGAAAAGTGATGTGACTTGTTTCGCAGTTTCTGATCTGCTCGGATGGAGTTTGGAGGTGAGACCAGATCCATCTGAAAGTAGACTCCAAGAGCTTTCCAACGAGTACTCACGGGCCCTAAGAAGCCTTCTGGATCAAAAGTTATGGCCGTTTGAAATTGGTCTGTCAAGCTGAATCCGAATTGATCTGGAGGCCGAATTGGATTCCAAAACCTGTCCAACTTGAACCCTTGCTTCAATTGGTTCCAAAGTGATGTGGTGCTACAAATATATATATTTTCATCATTAGGTAGCATCATATTCTCATTTAAAATGTGTTGAAGTTGAAGAAACGAATTCACCTTTAGTTCAATCTTGATATTGACCGCTATGGTCGTATGTGTTGGTGGCGTGGTCACATCAGGTTCTTCATCTGCTCCCTTACCTTCTGCTACTCCTTCTTCCCCATGCTCTTCTTGCACCTCTCTCTTTCGGAAATATCAGTATCTTATGAACACTCTCGAGAGATTTGTAGGAGGCAAGAAGAAGCTTAATCTTATTCTAGACCAATCCAAGATTTGTAGATTTAATCAGAGTCTAGGATACGATTTCTATGAGGACATGAGGAAGTATCCACCTGCCGTGTTTAGACCCATAGCACCAGGCATAATCGAGACTGAGCCTAGGATCGAGAAAGTCCAATTTAAGTCAGCGGGCTTTGTCCAAGGGATTTCTGACAGCAAGGTGAATTCACCTGCAGCTTCGACCTCTCAGAAAGCGAATCCTCATCATGCTACTTCTACCTCTCAGAAGGTGAAGTATCATTGCACCTTCTGTCAAAAGGATGGACATCTGATCGATCGATACTTCAGGCGCGCCAAGATCGCGCGTAGAGACCGTGTTGAGTCTTTTAGACGTATTCAGGGTCAGCCCCAGATCCTTGAGTGCACCTAAGACCAACACGAGGTCTAGGCTTGCTTTTGTTGATGGGTTTGGGCAGCATCGAGGACTTGGTTTTTCCGAGTTTTCTGGTTTTCGTCCTCATGCTCCCTTTGGTCGTGACTTCCGCCGTCCTGAGGGTAGATCTCGTTTCCCCCGTAGAGATAGCTACCCGCGGTATGATCAGCATGTTACTGGTGTCTTGACTCGCTCTTTCAGAGCGATCAAGCCCAACAACGCCTTCAGTCTACACAGAGACCGTCGCTTATTTGAGTGACAGAGCGTAGGGTAGATAGAGGTCGATCGTGTTTGACTACTTCATCTGCTCGACGTGTTACTCAGTATTGGGTGCCAAAATCACTTTTGATTTACCCCAGTACTGAGACTTTACTCTCTTGTTGACTCAGGTTCGCCGGGCAGGGAAGGGAAGGTTTGGCTTGTAGACTTCGGGTGTTCACGATACATGACCGGAGACTCCCGTTGGTTTTCTTTCCTTGCCCGTGCTCCAGGTGATGAGACAATCACCTTCAGAGATGCTTCATCTGGGCGCGTCATCGCCAAAGGTACAGTGCGCATTAATGATTCTTTCATTCTGAAAGATGTTGCCTTGGTTAGTAAGCTGCAGTATAATTTGTTTTCAGTCTCTCAGCTTATCGATGACGGTTTCGAGGTGAGCTTCAAGAAAAATGCTTGCAAAATTCTTGATTCTTTGGGTAGTCTGGTTTGCGGGATTTCTCATTTTGGGAGGATCTTTCGTGCTGATTTTTCTGAGTCTTCTGGTGATCCTCTCAGATGTTTAGTTGCTTCTGAGTCCAGCAACCTATCTTTCTGGCATAGGAGACTTGGCCATATTGGATTTGACCATTTAACCCGAGTTAGCTGTCACGATCTCATTCGTGGTCTGCCGAAGCTCAAGATGGTCAAAGGTCTAGTTTGTGCTCCTTGCCGGCACGGCAAGATGGTTGCCGCTTCTCATCCTCGGTCACAGTGACTATGACCGATGCACTAGGATAGCTGCTCCACATGGACACAGTTGGACCAGCTCGAGTGCAGTCAGCAGGAGGGAAGTGGTATATTCTTGTCGTGGTCGATGACTTCTCGAGGTATTCTTGGGTGTTTTTCTTAGCCTCGAAGGATGAGACGTTTACACATTTTTGAGGTCTTTTCAGTAGGCTTTCTGTTGAGCTCCCGGGTGCCTTACAAGCGATTCGCAGTGACAATGGCACGGAGTTCAAGAATTTCTACTTTGAGAGGTTCTATGCTGAGACAGGTGTAGAGCACCAGTTCTCTTCTCCTCACGTCCCACAGCAAAATGGCGTCGTAGAGAGGAAAAACCGTACCTTGGTCGAGATGGCCAGGACGATGCTCGATGAGTACTCTACACCGCGGAAGTTTTGGGCTGAGGCTATAACTACCGCGTGTCATGTTTCAAATTGAGTTTTTCTTAGGGCACACTTGCACCGCACTTTTTATGAGTTGAGATATGGGCGAAAGCCTAGTGTATCTCATTTTCGTGTGTTTGGTTGTAACTGCTTTATTCTGAAGTCCGGGAACATAGACAAGTTCGAGTCACGTTCTTGTGATGGGATCTTTCTAGGTTGCTCAACTTCTTCGCGGGCTTATCGGGTTTAGAACTGCGTGTCTAGCAAAATGGTAGAGACTTGTGAGGTGACCTTCGACGATGCCAGTCCAGGGATTAGGCCTGATGTCCCACGTTCTTTAGAGCAGTCCGAGCCCATCTTTATGGATGATGAGGACGATGGAGATGAGGGTTGTCTACCCGATCCAGTCCCTCATCCACCTCTTGAGGTGCCTTCTTCCACCGCACCTCGAGGAGATCAGCCCATGCCTTCTGCTTCTTCTGGAGCTAGTGGCTCTGTTCCTACCCCTTCAGCTCATGAGATAGAGGCCACTTCTTCATCTCATCCAGGACCTCCTAGACATATCCAGAAAGACCATCCTTCCGAGCAGATTATTGGAGACCTCTTTGAACGAGTCACTCGTTCAAAGTCTGGCATGTCGTATTTCTGTCTCCATTCTACCTTTGTTGCCTCTTTTGAGCCTAAGGACATTTGTCATGCTCTCTCTGACGAGTCTGGGGTCAATGCCATGCATGAGGAGTTAGACAACTTCGAGAGAAACAAGGTCTGGTCGCTTGTTGAGCCCCACGAGGTCACAATGTCATTGGGACTAAGTGGGTGTTCAAGAACAAGCAGAGTGAGGATGGTGTGGTTATTCGAAACAAGGCTAGACTAGTAGCTAAGGGGTTCTCCCAGGTTGAGGGTCTAGATTTCGAGGAGACCTTTGTCCCTGTAGCTAGACTTGAGGCCATTAGAATCCTGCTTGCCTTCGCAGCTTCTAAGGGTTTCAAGCTTTACCAGATGGATGTCAAGAGTACCTTCCTCAATGGTTTTATTGACGATGAAGTCCATGTGAGACAGCCTCCAGGTTTTGAGAACCCCAAATACCCAAACCATGTCTTCAAGCTTTCCAAAGCACTGTATGGACTTAAGCAGGCCCTTAGAGCTTGGTATGAGAGGCTTAAGTCCTATTTGTTGAGTCATGGTTTCGAGATGGGTAAAGTAGATAAGACCTTGTTCATCCGCCGGTATGGCACTGATCTTCTACTCGTCCAGATTTATGTGGATGACATCATCTTTGGTGGCTCCTCTCATACTCTCGTTTCCCAGTTTTTCGATGTCATGAGCTCGGAGTTTGAGATGAGCATGATGGGTGAGTTGAGCTTCTTCCTTGGCTTCCAAATTGCTGCACTCGGGAGGGTACCTTCTGCATCGAGGCAAGTACACTCGAGACCTCCCGAGGCGCTTTGATATGAGTGATGGTAGCGGTGTCCACTCCCATGGCTACATCGCCTTCACTCGACCCATGATGACGGGAGCGCTTGATCGAAGGAGTATCATAGTATGATCGGCTTCCTTGTACATCGCCTCGAGATCGGACATACACTTCTCCGTGTGTCTTTGTCAGCTCCTCGTTTCTCACCGCTAGGCGGTGAAACGACCTTCAAGCTACCATTGACTATGGTATCCGGTACTCTTCCTCAATCCCGTCTTTCTTGAGAGCCTACGGATGCGCACACTTCTCCGTGTGTCTTTGCCGGTTTGAGCTTCTCCTCGCGTTTCTCACCGCTAGGCGGTGAAACGATTCTTCTGGTATACCTTCAAGCTACCATTGACTATGGTATCCGGTACTCTTCCTCGTCTGTCTTTCCTTGAGAGCCTACTCGGATGCGCACTTTGACACTTCATGGTCAGAGGATAGATAGGAAGAGCACTCTCGCACCTGCCAATTCATTGGCACTTCTCTCATTTCCTGGTCTTCGAGAAAGTAGTCCGGTGTTGCACAGTCCACCGTAGAGGCCAGTACGTTGCTGCAGCCAGTTGCTGTAGCCATGTGTTTTGGATGGCTTCGACCCTGCGGGACTTTGGGTTAGTCATAGATAGTGTTCCACTCTTTTGTGATAACACTTCAGCGATTAACATTGCTAAGAACCCAGTGCAGCACTCTCGGACCAAGCATATTGATATTCGCTATCACTTCCTTAGAGACCATGTAGAAAAGGGTGACATCGTGCTCCAGTTTGTGGAGAGTGACCAGCAGTTGGCTGATATCTTTACCAAGCCATTGGATAGCTCTAAGTTTTCAGCTCTACGGGGAGAGCTTGGGGTGGTTGTCCTTACGGACTGTTGTGAGGGGGAGCTTTGTGCTTTACCGCTTTACTATATTGATTATACCCTTGCTCCTATCTGTTGCATTGCATTCGGGGTGCATTGGGGTTAGTCCTTCTAGCATAGGTTAGAGTGGTTCTCTTGCCTAGCTGCTTAGACTTTTTGCTCTTATCTTGTGATTTTAGGATGCTGCTTATTAGCTGTTTCTCTTCTCACTAGGTTGAGCTCACTCACTGCTTATAGGTTCTAGCGAGGGTTGGGCCACCCTCGGGTAGACAGGGTACGTGTTTGCTCCCTAGGTTGTTAGTAGACTAGCTGATAGTCCTGGAATCATATGGGGTAGATGAGAGTCAGTCTGAGCCATAGTTTCCTCTATATCTTATCTATGCTTTAAGGACTGCCCTTTCGATTTTTCTTGCCAGCTTCTCGTATCTTCTGCTTTGGTTCAGGGGGAGTTCATTTGGGAGATTCTGGAGCTTAATTTTGACATAACTCAACTTGAACTAAAAGTTGCATCACATGTTGAGGGGGAGTTGGATTTTCTTGCATTTTCAGGATTTCTGCATTGTAATATAACTGTTTGGAGCCTTGATTATTATCCTTTTATGACATGTTTACAATGCTGTACACCTTGCCATGACTTGTGCTTATTTGCTAGATTTATCATGACTTCATATGTGTAGACTAGCTTTTGCCATGGTAAGTAAATTAAAATTGCTCAACTTGAATTAAAACTTGTCATGATAGCATTTGAGTCTAGTCTGTCTTTAGTTGTCCTTGTATGATTCATGCAACGTCAAATAGGCTGAGTTGAGTCTTGAATCTTTGTCGAGCCTTAGATTAAGCTATTTTAGTCTCTTGATGCAGCATGAGTGAGTACAACATGTTTAAACAGCAAAAAGATCTCTTTTGTGCAAAAAAAAACTGATCTAACCAATTTGCTATTTGGGAAATTTTAGAGCTTTGGAGAACAATTTGCTCTTTCAGTTGTTGCTCTAGTGTTTCCTTCTGTTGACATGGTCATTAGCTTCATTTCCTTCCTTTGGACCATGTTTGACTTCTTTTTCAAACTTAACTTCATGCTTTTTCTGGGTTTGTCAATATACTCATCAAGGGGGAGATTGAGAGACCATGTGGTTGAGACCCCATGTGTGTGATGAGTAATTGACATCGTTTTAGGAAAGTCGAGTTTGGTTTGGGTGGTTCGGACCGTGACATTGCGGGGGGCAATCGGGCTTGGTCGGACTTGGTCAAACCTGGTCAAAGTGCTCAGGATGCATATTCTCTTGTTTCGACAGGTTTGGGCTCTATCATGGGTAAGTATGATTTGTTGATGCCATTATGTTTTCATGTATCGAGCGGTGCTATTTGATGTGTTTCTTGTTTGTGATGGCTGCAGGACGTCGAGACGAAGTCGTGGTGAGGCACGGAGGACCGGACTAGGCGCAGGTGGTGCCGAGGTCGGAACGGTCGAGGTGTGCCGAAGACGGCGTGAACTCGAGGTGGTTGCGAGTCATGGACGACAAGGAACGCGGAAGCTTCCCGGAAGGTGCAGGAGGGGCGTTTCGGTAAAAACACAAAGCTGCACGAGTGGAGGCCGGTTCCGTTCGGGTTTAGTGAGCGTAACGGGTTGGAGACCCGCTAGCCAAGGGCTATAAATAGGAGGGAGTGGCTGCATGCCCCCTCATGGCTTTGGGAGAGAGTTAGGGTTTGTATTGGTCAAAAGAGTCTTTAGGAGGTGGTTTTACCTTTGCTCTTTAGTGGTTGGAAGTGGGTGAGAAGGGCAGAGCCATGTCCCCTTCGTAGTTACTACTCTCTGTATTGTCTCCTCTCCAAGAAATGTGTAGTGGGTGTGTTCTTGAGTTTGGGAGAGGGAGAGGATGGATTGATGAGCTTGTAATCATTCCTCTTGTATCAATCATGTATCTCCTTTTCTCTTTATCAATATGAGATGGTGTTTGTTTTAGTTTTTGAGCTCTCTGTTGTTTCTGTTCTTCGATGCCCTATTTTGGTGATTTTTGTGTTTTTGCATTTTCTTGTTGTTTCTCGCTGAGAAGGTTCAAAATGGGTTGCTCTATGCTGGGATGATGCCCCAAGATCATTTGATCGATTTTCCCAAGAGCTAAACTCATTTAATTTCAGTTTTGCTTTTTGGGCCTCCTTTGTTCATGTTCTTGGTTCTAGGGTTTTGGTGAGATTTTTGATTCCCTTCATGAGATGGCATGAAACTTGGTTTATAGAATCCAAAGGCTATCTTTTAGCTATCCTCAAAGTTTCATTTCCAAAGGATCAAAGGTTAGATGAGAATTTGCATTTTGGTACTGCTCCCAGCATATTTTCAGTTTCTAGGGTTTGAGGAGTTTTTCAAATTTGCTTCAAGAATCTGTGCCCAGGTTGTAGTTTCTGTCTCCCAAGGTTATTCCCAAGTTATTCTCCAAGTTTTATGCTCAGAAAATCTAAATCAATATGGCAATTTGACTTTTGAGGAAGTCCTCTGTGAGTTTTCAGATTTTGAGCTCAAATCTGAAATACTTGCTCTCTCCTTGATTTTCTTTGGTTCTTTGGTCCCTGATGTTATTTCCTTCTTGGTCTTGCTCTGTTGGTCTAAAAGGTTCAGGAGATTTTCTCCATTTTCTGTGAATTGATCAAAGTCTGAAATTTGTGGTTGCGTGAGGTTTTCGAATTTGTCCGCCTGTCGCTCAAGAGCGGTCGACCGCTTCCTCTCGGCCGACCGAGTAAAGCAAGCGATCGATCCGCGGCAATCGGGCGGTCTCGACTGCCCACTACAAGCGGTCAAACCGGCCCCCTGCAGTGAGGAGTGTTTCTTTGGTGTTGCTTTAGGCCTTGTTTTCTTCTCTGAGTTTTTGGGGTTTCTAGTGTGCATTTGATGTTTCCTTCATAGCTTTGTAGCTATCGGAGAAGTCTTTTTGGGGGAGCATTTTTTAAGGATTGACATTCACCCCCCTCTGTTGCCATTTCGGTCCAACAGTAATTTACCGATCGACATTGTGCCAGCGACTTCAAGTCTGCTCGCGGTAGATTAGAGCTTATTTGCGCTGTAGAAAAATAATCTAGAAAGCGAAATCTGTGAATTTAGAGCGATCTAGACAATTCAATCTACTAGTGCTTCGATGGTTACCTTCGATTCACTGGAGCGATTCGTGCTGATAATGTGTTGAGGAACCGTTGCTGGTGACCAGTCCGATTGATTCATCTGCTTATGCAAAACAAGATCAATCACAGAAGACATGAAATAGTAGGTTGAAACACAGAGAGGTAGAGAGAACTCCTGGTCTTTTCTATTACTTTCTTTCTATTTCTGTTACAAAATTGCCAATAATACTCCCTATTTATAGTCTAATAATGAGGTGCCTACCATGGGCGAAGGCTTCAAGCCCTGGCCCAGGGTTCTTAACATTTACAATGGATCATGTAGCAGAAAGAAAAAAAGGGCTGCAACCGTAGGATACTCCTACAACAGAATAACGCGTTTAGTTCAAGAAGTTGCTACGGCACGATATGTCGTCGAGATGCATCTTTTGCGTTGCTCCTCCCCTCCCTCTCACTTCTCTTGAAGCGTCATCGCTCCCCCTCTCTTCTTCTGCTCTGAAGCGGCTCCGCACGTCTCCTCCGCCGCCTCCGCCTCATCCACTACCACCCGCAGCCAGCGGCGCCGTCGTCACCTCGCCGCGCAACCCCCAACTCCTCCCAGTCACGCCGTCCTGCCCAACCTAACTGCCACAGCTGCCGCTGTCACCGCCCACGGCCCTCCTACCCCTACCCGTCGCTCCTGCCGCTGCCTACCATTGGGCCACCATCTCCCCTCGACCTTCTTCTATGTCCAGGGGAAGGGTGAACCCGTAGCGGGGGAGTCGGATCCGGCGGCGGAGGAGTGTGAGGGGATGATGCCGGTGAGGAGAAAGGAAATGGCGGTGATTCAAGAGTGAGAAGAGATGATATATCGTTTGGTAGTTTTTCTTTTAGTTCGACGGGTCATTTTAACTCAACTTTTGGCTTAAGGAATGAAATGTTTTAGTTCATCGCCACCTCATTCTTCGGAAGCATAAGGTTAGCACAATACAAAATATGGTGTCATTCCACCAATTTTCTTAAGATGATGTCCTGATAGACCAACTCGTGCTAGCATGAGGCGTAAATGGACGTCTAGGATGAATCTTGTCGACAAAATAGATGGATCGCGTAATACTGGATAGCCATTAGCCAGTGGCGGAGGACGGGGAAAAAATGAGATGGGGCGGATCGCGGCCGCCTCCTCCGCGGCCGCCGCCCGCCCCCCACCTCCGCAGCCCGCCCGCCTCCCGCCTCCCGCCGCCGGCCGCTCCCACCCGCCTCCCACCGGCCGCATCAAGGTCTGGCGCACGTCAGACCTTGCCCTATCGGGTCCTCCACCACTGCCATTAGCCACTTCAAGTGAATACTCCGTTCGTCAAGGTCAACGATAATTGCCGAGCTATATCTAGGTATACGCAGAAGCAACAATGAGTTTCTCTATTTTTTCATGAAAAAAAGTATATACCATACGTTATGCACGGATGGTTGCAAACAAATTTGCCACGGATGACTCACATGACATGGCGTACCAATTGCCGAAAAATCCATCTAAAAGAAAAGCCGAGAAATCTCTAAGGCCCTACTCAAAAGGGCTTATTTTGAGTGGCTTTTGGCTGAAAATTACTGTAGCTGACTGAAAAAAACTGTAACTGACGGTGACTTATTTGGCGTAATTAAATTTAAAAGAATTTAAAAATAGAAAAACATGTTAACCTGTCACGGACAGTACAAACAAATACAGAAAAAATAGAACCGACAAAAAATATAAAAAAAAGATGAAATTATTGAATAGTAAAAGATAAAGTCAGATGTCAAAGCTGAAACGAGCGGGAAGGCTCCTACTCCCCCACGCACCTACTAGGCTTTTTGTACGAAAATTGGGCCTATGTTAGGCTTCCGAAAGTCGGCCCATTTGGGAAGGCCATTCCCTGCCCGTTTCTATTTCCTTCTCTTTCTTTTTCGCCCTTTCTTTCTTCCTTCCTTCTCCGTTCCTTTCCTTCCACAAGAAACGAGACCACTGATTACACCGGCGAGGAGGCTCAAAACCCTAGAGAAAGCTTCGATCTTTGGGGCGCGTCGGAGATGCAGATCTTCGTCAAGACGCTGACGGGGAAGACGATCACGCTGGAGGTGGAGAGCAGCGACACCATCGACAATGTCAAGGCCAAGATCCAGGTCCTGTCCACTTCTTTCCTCCTCTTCTTGGCCCCCTAGTTCCCTTCCTCCCGTCTCACGCTTCTTCTTCCGAGACCGGCCTCGTCCTGTGCGAGCACGACGGTGATGGCTTGAAACTCGCGGGGCTCCTGTTGGCTTGCGAAATTCGGCGCAGAATACTAATAGATCGATCCCATTTATGTATGACGCTTCCTTGTTACTGGTTACAGTGTGATTCTGTGGGGGCGTGTAGTGTTTTCTTGTGTGATGGTTCGGTTCTTGATGAGACTGGCAGAGAGCTGTTGTCATTTGCAACTCCGGCGTAATTCTCTAGTGAACTGTTTGGGTCCCGTTCTGACTTGGGGGAAAAGAGTTAGTTCCGTATTCTCTTTGCATTGGCATGGGATTGGTAGTACTTTTATCCATCTTAGGTTCTAGTTCCCTGCTCATGCAGTGCCATGTGATTTTTCATGTGATGCAATTGATAGTCTTGGCCTGTTTTAGTTCAGCTTATAACGTGGTAATTGATCATCATCAGCCCATAAGCGCTATAACCATGAAACTTTACTCTGTCATTGCCTATAATCTGTCCCTTTTGCTTGTCTGTTGTAGATGCCAAGGAACTCATATTCTGTCACAGCCATCTTATATTGTGTTGCATTGTTTTTTGTGCACTGCTTTTCCCTGATTCCAGCAAGTAGGAAACATTGTTGGCTTATTCATGTTTACTTACATATCGAGAAAACTGATGAGTTATTGTGATATAGTGTGATGAGATGTATTGATGAAACAGGACAAGGAAGGCACCCCCCCAGATCAGCAAAGGCTGATTTTCTCTGGAAAGCAGCTAGAAGATGGGCGGACATTAGCTGACTACAACATCCAGAAAGAGTCAACGCTTCATTTGGTCCTGAGGCTTAGGGGTGGAACTATGATTAAGGTGAAGACACTCACTGGTAAGGAGATTGAGATTGACATCGAGCCTACCGACACAATTGATAGGATCAAAGAGCGCGTTGAGGAAAAAGAGGGCATCCCCCCTGTTCAGCAGAGGTGATCTTCTTATGCTTTAAACTTGGTCTTTGTATGCGATTGATGGTTGCTCCATTTGTAACTTCAGGATGTATATACTGATGACTTAATATCTGATATCTCATTTGTGCCATTATAAAGCGAAGGGTGTTCACATTTTTGTGGCATCTTTTTTTGCTCAGTCGTCTCAATGGTAGTAGTTAGTGTTTCTAAATTCATCTTGATGTGGATATTTAATTCAGTTGGTTCTGGCTGCGCGATCTTGCCATGAGCGTGGACCTATGATTGTTTAAACTGAAACACTGACTTTTAAGCAGTCCTTTTCTCAAGTTACTAGTAGTGCTGAATACAAGAGTATGTTATTCATAACCATTTTAGCTTACCCACTTTAGTAGAAGAGGACATCTGTACACGGATTAAGGGAATTTTGCTGTGAAGCTAAATTATATTTTGCTTCTAGCACCTTCCGTTGCTCAGGTGATTTTTTTTTCTGTTTTGTTCCTTGAGCCTGAGGCATTTGAAGGTTATGACTTTTGGGTGCATTTGACTTTGGTGGTTGGGCCTTCTTTATTTTTTTAGCTTCTAAAAGGTGTTTTCGGTTTTTTACGGTAACTAACTTTCAAATAGAGTATTTTTTTAAGGCGGGGTCTATAAGTTAATTGGAGTACATACTGTAGCGACTTCATTTATATCGGCCAAAACCGTACGCTAGTTTCTGCTACTTATTACTTTCTCTCACGAACAGCTTAAAAACCATATGCCACAGCCAAAAACCATAAGTTGAAGCCAAAAATAACAGACCCTTGGTCACTGGGACATCCTATCCTAGCCCTAGCAGCTCTAGCAACATATTCGTCATTCGGTATATTATGAGTATGTAAGATTATGATTGTGATGGTGATGATGATGACGATGATTATTATTATTTGATGTAATAAAGTAGCATTGTCCTGTTTCAACTTTAGTTTAAGCTAGCATGCCATCCTTATTCTGATGTAGAACTGTTGCATTTACAGGCTCATTTATGCTGGAAAGCAGCTTGCTGATGATAAAACTGCTAAAGATTACAACATTGAAGGCGGTTCAGTGCTCCATCTTGTGCTTGCTCTGAGGGGTGGTCGGTAGATACAATGTCATATGCACTATAATTATGAGGAGGGCAGCTTGGTTTATGCTATTTTCTTCGTACCATTGCACTACAGTCATGCACTCGGCAGTCGATTGAAGTGCCATGTTATCGGTACATAGTTCATTAAAACAGGCTATTTATCTGTAATGGAAAGAAATTCTTGAACTTTATTATTATTTTTGAGCTCTGTCATCTGATTTGTTTTTGCCAGTTGCCCTGCCTATTCTTTTCACTTGAAACATCACTGCAGCAAAGATGCTCCCTGCCTGCTTGCGTTAACCTTTTCTTGTTATGTGCTTCTTCAAATGCATACTTGTTCACATTTTCTGGTGATTACAAATGCAAGTGAAAACTGCATATTGATTAATAAATTAGCTCAAGTGGGTTATGGTCCTGGCTCGCTTCTGATGGAGACTTATTTTTGTGAAATACCCTGTAATATGAATATCAGCATCCATGTGCTGCTTGTTTGCCATTCCGCTTGGCTTAAACATGTTTAATGCTATGCTGGACTAGATTTGAGGCATCCTTTTTGTAGCATGTCTGCTCAGTGAGTCAGTGGTAAACCTAATACTTACCAGTAATTAACTTAGTTGGCAGGAATTGCTTTGACAGTGTAATTAGTTTATGAAATGGCGATATTTCTCTCTGTGATGCTTATTCACCATGAAGTGTTTTCTTTGCTCCAAATTGTGACAATCTCTTTTTTGTTAAGTGCTGATACACTTTGCAGCCTCTTCTTATATAAGAAATGCATTTTTGGTGTAATCTTGGACGAGGATATATGATAATATAATAAGAGTCCTTTTCCTGCGAGATCCTAGTCTTGATTATTGTAGTTTGTCCATATTGAGGGGCATTTCGTCATCTAGAATAAGTTCTGCCTTGCACATTGCATCTTCTTTTTTTGTTACAATTAGAAAAACAAAGTATACTTCGATCCACAATAGCTATGACAAGGAACTATTTAATGGGTAGTTTATAAAGTGAGCAAAATTGATGGGATGCATATCATCTGGTATTCTATTCATTACAATAGGGGTTATTATTCCACCATGATTAGATTGATAATCATTTCTTTGCTTTAACGTTGATCTAATTTTAGCTCCACTTGGAGTGCACAACATAACAGAAAACATACACCTTTGTTAACATCTTTCTTTCACTAGCAACTTCATATTGAATGAACCTAGACAGATGGAGTGGGGTGTGAGGGGAGGGGAATTGTTTGGATAGTGATTACCAATAAAGGCTTGCCGAGTGCTCCTGGACAAACCATTTATAAAGTAGATCACTCAATAAATAAATATATATGTTCATCTTTACTCTTTTGAGTCTTGTCACTTTCCAAAAAACATAGAAGCCTAACCTGCTTTCTTTTTGGTCTCAGAGCATGATCTGAACTATATTTCTTTTGCATCACTTGCGAGTAGTCTTATCCAGTACAGTTACTATTTCAAAGAATAGTTTCTATGCCTATTGGAGTGTACAAAATAATATCTTGAACTACACATTACCATTCGCTAACTAATATTTCTTTAGTTTTACCTTCTCTTGTTCCTTGATTCCTTCTGGCATATGTACTGTTTTTATGAGCCATTTATTTTCTTTATATTTGGTAAATTCCTAATGCACCTGCAAAGCCGCCTAAAGTGAATTGCTGTTATGTTTCCCTCTTCTTCCTTTTTCCAATAAGATATATTCTTCTTCGCTCAAGTGGCTCACTAGTTGATTAGACTGATATTTTGCTTAACCTTGTCCAACTTGTCCAAATTGCAGTTTATATTAGAATTAGGTGCATAGTGTCATGCAAGCAGATTGGACTGATTATGCGTATTCTTGTCCACATTGCAGTCTTTATTAGACTTTGGTAAGGTGTCAGGACCTAGTCATAAGTTTATTCTCAATCTGCATATGACAGCCAACAACAGATATGCTTTTCTGTCTCTAATTTGTAGCCTCCATCTATGAAAGTTCTTTAGACCAAGAAAAAAGATGCAAAAATGTTCTTTGAATAGTTCGAATAAATTTTACACAAAATATGACAAACAATTGCACTTTTTCTTAATACAAACTGAATATTTTTTATCTTGTTCTGATCGAACTTGGAAAATGAATGATATGTATCTCTATGTTGACTTCGATATGCTTTGTATCATTACTTGTTGTCCCAGTAATACAGTGCCATGTAGTTTCATTTGCCCTAGGGTCACTTCATTCCATTCTTTATTTAAGAATCATATTCCAAACTGTCATATTGTTATCAGGTGTCACTTGCAATTGTCTCGTAATGTTTTTTTTGCCCTCTTTCATACATGTTAACTCCTTTCCTCCAAAACTGTTATGCTTTTCTTTTGTTCTCTTTGCTGTGCTCTTTGTGAACAGCGCTAAAGAAATGAGTGGTATTGCTATGTTTCTTTTCCAGGTTTTGGAGTACCAAAGGATACTGAGCCACATATATAGAATTGCTTTGTTCTTCTTTTGTTTGGAGGAAGTAGTTTCTATTTTGATTGTCTGCTGAAAACATGTCAGTTAAACATGAGTTATTATTAGTTTAAAAAAAGCCTGGCCAGGGCCTATGAGGATTTAACATTTGCATTGCCATTGATTAGTATTTGAGTTCCTTTATATGCTATCTGGGGTTGG
This sequence comes from Dendrocalamus sinicus, assembly GCA_036346575.1. NCBI lineage: Eukaryota > Viridiplantae > Streptophyta > Magnoliopsida > Poales > Poaceae > Dendrocalamus > Dendrocalamus sinicus. Next base: position 16,226,322 of record CM070646.1, read on the forward strand.
TACGATGTGATCTCAAAATGCGAGGAAAATGAGCATTTTTGTGAAAATGGTACAAATTTTCCTAAAATCAAACGTACAAGTTTTAAAAAATTATCAATTAATTGCCAGCTATAGGCAAGGGCATGTTCTATATCCATGCAAAATTTTAAGAAGAAATCTCACCCCGTTTGTGAGATAAAAAAAGACATACGGCATGCAATAGTGCAAAACAGTGATAAACAGTAATTGATACTGTTACATGTCTTTTTTTTTTCTTCCTTTTTTTGTATGTCACAAACGGGATCGAGTTTTTTTTCCTTAAATTTTGCATAGATATAGACTATGTACTTACGGTTGACAATTGTTTGATAATTTTTGAAAACTTGTACGAGCACTCTGAGGTGAATTTGCACCATTTTCACAAAAGTGTTCATTTTCACCTGATATGTCCTCAAAATGGATACTTTCTTTTGTGGACTGCATTGAACTGGCCTCATCAAATTGCTGTATGGAATCGTCTTCTTTTGGGTATATAGGGATTTGTGCAGCATGTTTGTGAATAATGTGATCTTGTGCAAAAAGAAGATTTAGCTGGAATGTACAGCCAGTAGAACCATTATTTACTACCTTTCTTTTACTGTGCTCATTCAGTCAATGATATGTGCTGTATAAATTCTGCATGATAGCTCTTCTACTACATTTCTTTTATTGTTTTCTTCAGATCAGAGACCCTAAATGGTTAAGAGTAGGTTGCTGCTGATCTAACTCTGTAACCCTTATCACTCGTATTCATGCAGTTTACCATTGTCTCTGGTCGCTGCCGCTGTGACTATTTGGTTCATGTAAATCTTAAACACACACACATATATATGACTGCAACGCGCTCACGCGCGTCAAATTTCGACTGAAATTGAGTACTAATCTCCAATGCTTCCAGGACATACAGGAGACCCCAAGCGCATCCTGTCATACTCTGCTATTCGCATATATGCTGTTTTTCGTATGGTTCATAGTTTTTTTTAGAGTACAAGCGGATGCACACTCAACATATATCCCACTCACACCATCCACACACATGTGTGCGTATTTTTTATATATGCTGAAAATTTTACGAAGACACCGAGATCTTATGGAGTGCGGACATGTGAGCGTTTTATCATTGAACGTCGTATGCATGTATACCCGATTTATTTGGGTGAGCATGAGCGTTGAGTGGGGATGGAACGCTGGTGGGCTATGACCTATGAGTGATGACGTGCTTAGCTCGGTTCTCTCTTATGATTTATAATTAGTATGATATAAGTAGGAGTGTAAACAGAGTAGATATAAACGAATATTGCTTATCACATATTCTTTTCTATATTTTTTTTGTCAGAGTCGGAGTTGGGGTCGGATTGTCCTGGAAACGAATACGAATGCGGATATTCTTGGTCACGAATACATAGTGAATACATGTTGCTCCGAATATGGTTAGTCTCACTTACTAATATTTAGTCGGATAATGCGTGAAAACAAAAATCACATATATCGCACGTGTAATAATTGATCAATCATACTACATGTCCATAATTACATTAGTAGCTTAACAAGCAAATTTCACATGATGACAAGGACAAATTAAGCAACTAGTAAATTCTAACTAGTAAAGTAGCAAGTAAATGATAGATGCTAGTAATATCAATGTATCATTGATCTGGCAATTTATTTGCATTGAGCTTCTTTCATTGATCAAGACAATATCGATATTCATCTAAAATTGAGTCCATTACAAGTATCACAAATTAGAAATTTTGTAACACTCACTGATCAAGAGAATATCGTATCATTGATCAAGAGAATAGGATACACCACACAAATAAAAGCAGTTCTTTCTGACGACGACGTGCATCAACCGATGCTATCAAAGAGAGTACAATTGATGCTGTACTCTTTTAGGGTATAGTTGATGCTGTCCAAACCCAAAAATCCCATCAACTGCCCTATCTATCTTCGTCAGGTTTCCTGACTGAGTTGCTACACGCCTACATATGTTTCAAAGGAATTGATACATCCATGAGCAGATGAAGAAATTCTACTGACCAAGTGACCATGTGATGTGAGGCTGCAAACTTCACTGTTACGGTAATTACTAAACAAAGTTGCAACCAAAATTCATAGTTAAACATTGCACCAGCGCACAGCTTAACTAAACTAAGAAAACCAGCTCGACTCTGTAGACTCCTGCCACTGAAAAAATCCATACTAAGCCAAGCTTTTGGAGACATAGCATCAAGGCCATTAACATGATGCAGTATACATGTTAGAGGATAGCCAATTTAATCAGTTGACAGCAAAGAATGTATCGATACTTTCTATAGAATGCCAACATCTTTTTTGCTTCAGAATGAAAAGGAAATCAATCTAAACATTTCAACATTTGTTCAGGTTGACCATTAAGGAAATTGATACTTTGCTAGTGACAACTGTTCTCCTGGATCACAACAAGAAAAAGAACTATGCTCTGTTTCTGCCAGACTAGCATGGCAAGTCACAAAGACTTGCAACCAGACATTCATATGAAGATATTGAGCTCAAGCACAACATCTCAATCATTACTGACCATATAAGTTCGGACAGTAAAATAGAGAAAATAAATTGGAGAAGACCAGGACCGGAGAAGAAGGGGTGGAGAGGCGGGCTGTGGCGGCGGCGGTCTATGGGGGAGGAGAGGCAGGCAGCGGTGGCACCGGTCTGTGGGGTGGAGAGGCGGGCTGCAGTGGCGCCGATCTGTGGGGAAGGATAGGCAGGCAGTGGCGACGTCGGTCTGTAGGGAAGGAGGTGGGCGGCGGCGCCATCACCGCTGTTCTGTGTGAGAGGACCGAAGGAGTAGAGAAGATCAGACTCGAGTGGATCAGTGGATCTGGATGGGTGCCGCTACCGCTAGGGTTAGGTTAATGGGCAGCATTGCTTGGCGTTTTTAGCGGATAGTAACCGAATAATAATCAGGTAAAAAATACCTGGATAGCTTCGTATATGTCGGATAATGTCTTTTCCGATTCTATTTTTTGTATCTAATAAAAATTATCTGGCTCCGTTTTGTATCCAACAACACCTCTAGATATCCGAGAGTATGCTCCAAATTGCATCCAAATTAAAACAAACGGACAGTCGGTCGAAAAATATTTGCTCTGTTTGCACGCCTAGGTACAAGTAACTCTGCATCTGAGCCAGACCGCGTGTGTTGCACATATATGTAGATAGACGAACAATGAACTTGGCTGAAACTGACCATCCATTGCTTTTCATAGCTCAGAGGCCAAAGCTAAAGTTACAACACTACTTGGGATCGATGTTTGTTACCTACTGCAAGCTGCAAAACGCAATGCAGTTTATGCATCACTTTGCAGCATACACGTCACGTATGAGTATGATGTAGCTACACCGTCGTCAAAAATCAAAAGTGAGCGGATTCTTGCTTGCGTGCACGGGAGAACGTACGCCAACGTCAGAACTCCCGTGGGTCCACGAACAGGACGCCGGTCGGCGCCGCCGTCGTCCAATCGTCGTCGTTGTTGTCAACGGCATTGCCATTGGCAGCGCCGGCGCCAAGCTTCTTGATGCACCAGACGTCCTCGTCGCAGGAGAACCGAGGCCAGTGCGGGACAGCGGCCGCGGTCGGGTCGTCAGGCCCGAGGTCGGCTGCCACGACGGCGCACGCCGGGTTCTTGCGCGCGACGTTGTGGGCGTGCCGGCAGAGCGAGCGGAGGAGCGCCGGGCCCTCCAGCCCGGACATGCGGAGGCCGTAGAGGAGGTAGATGCCGAACGGGCGGAAGACGTCGGGGACGGACGGGACTCGCAGCCAGGGCGTGTGCCAGTCGAGCGCGCGCGCCGCGGCAAGGGACGCGCGGAGGAGCGGGGGCGCGCCGCCGACGCGGAGGCGGAGGGAGCGCGTGGAGTCCCAGACGCTGAGCAGCGCGAACGACGGCGGGAGCGCCGGGTCCGGGGAGCGCTCGATGGCGAGGTACGTGCCGAGCGTGAGCTTGTGTGCCAGGAGCGCGGGGAGGTTGGCGGGGAGGAACTCGGCGGCGGCGGGAGGGAGGAGAGCCGCGTAGGCCGCGGCGGCGAGCGGCGGGGGCAGCTTTAGCACGCGGTGCCCGCGCGGGACGCGCGCCCGGTGCCGGTGCACCGGGTGGCCGAGGAAGACCGGGCGGCGGAACGGCGCGTAGGCGAAGCGGCCGGCGAAGAGCGCGAGCGAGGCCGCGTTCGACGCTGTGGTGGCCATGGTGGCGTACGCCGCGCCCCGCGCTGCGCACCACGACTCCGCGCTCCGGACCAGCTCAGTCGCGATCCCGAGGCGCCTGCACGTACACACACAAGTGAGACATGAGTCTTCCATGCAATGTACTACTAACTACGAGTAGATATGCAGTGAATGCACGAGTTTTCGAGTGTGTTTACGCACGTACACGTGTGCATGTTTGGTGTGGAATTAAGATTAAGTTAATTTGGTTAATTAATTACCTGTGAGATGGGGACACCCTGAGGCCAAGAAGGCATGCCACCTTCACATACTGCTGCTGCTTTGTGCTGCTACTGCTGCTGGAACATTGCTTCTTCTTGCCTCTACTCACCATCCTGACGCATGCCTTGATCACTCCCACAACCTCTTCTTCCTCTCCGTACTCAGCAACCTGTATATAGCATACACAAACACATCAGCTTATAATTAAACAAGTAATTGCATGACATACTGTACAGTGTACAAATTAAAACTTATTGCAAAACATCACTGTCAAAGTGTCATGCATGCACAAGGACATGTTAAGTGCCGTGTACTCCGACAAGCGTCAATGGCATGGCAGCAGCTGGGTAGCTTAATTACCAGGATGACGTGGTTCGGCGAGTGGCGCACCCGGGCAAACGGGTCGCCTATCTGCTCGACATAGAGAGACATGCTTCTCTTCTTCTTCTTCTTCGCGCCGTCGTCGTTATCGGCGGCCGTGTCTTCGGTGCCCTGGTCGCCGGAGAGGCCGACCTGGCACCGACGCTCGAGCTCCTCGACCGCCGGCAGGTCCTTCTCCATGTCGAACTCCCTCACTCTTATCATCTTCTCCCTCTCTTCATCTATCACCCGATATCTATTTCTCGCTCTTAATTTGACGATCTCTCTCTATCTCCTCTCTTTCTAACTTCTCAAGAATAAGCAATTAATATTGCTATGGTCTCACAAGCTAAGCTTCTAGCTTTCTCTGTCTGAGTGCTTCTGCTGCTCCTGCTTCTGAGTTGGGAGGGAAGGAACTGGCAATTTATACACGTAGGTTGACAGGGAGATAGAATAGGAGAGGGGCGTGTGGGCCCAGGGAGAAAATAATGGGTGATACACAGAGGGACACAAGAAAATTGTGCTACCACTATTCTATCACTTTAAATTGCACTCATCACTATATTTCAACAGCTCTTCCTCAAGTTAAATGACTACAAAAGGATACACAACAAGCATTTAACAATATACATTAAAACAACTAGTACTATGAACAAGAATATGTCACAATTGAAACTTGGGACCTCGCGCCTGAGAACACTTGGGTGCTCACGCCCAAGATCGTCTGGAACCATGTGTCCGGAAGCATAATTAAACTTGTAAATAGATATTTAGTGAGAAATCATACATTACCATAAAAGCATTCTAAAGTTTATTTTTAGTTTACGAGAGTTTTATTGACTAAGTTTCAGATTAATAAGCTAGTTTACTAGAATAACATTCAAGTAGGGGCCTCATTTGCCAGCCCCCTTTCATACATGCGACTTTAATCTCCACTCCCGTGGATGCACGTAATGCAACATTTCCTCTTAAGCATATCCACATGTTATATTTCATTAACCATTATTCTTCAATATGTCAACATCAAATAATCATATCATGTACTATACAGTCATCCATCATTATGGCATCATCTAAGAAGCCATATAAAGCTACCATGTAAACATATGCAATCATCTCAAACTACCAAGGTAAACAGGAACAATCGTATCGACAACAGGGAAAACATGACATATGCATAAGGCATCAACACAATCCAACCATCGACTGTCCTATCATACACTTGTCTATTTAACTTCAGGGATGTTGCATCGACAGCATTGATTCGAAACATTCACCTAAACAATCATTACCTAATCTCAATAACTCACCAAACAGTACATACACACATGTGACATGGCATCACTCCTACGTGCAAGCCTGGCATAACTAATTTACCCTTCACGGGACAATCCTAGTTATCACCAACACATTCAATCACCTACTGAGTGAATCAAGCCATTTAGTATATTTGCTACCAAGAACGACGTGCATCTAGACATCAACATCCCTAGAAGCATAACCCAAAAAATCACACTAGGAACACTACGCACAGGAACAACAATTAACAGTGCTTCTGACAAATTTCAACTGCGATTAATGGATCTGGCATCAGCTCGGGCTCCTCTCTTCTTCTTTCCTCCCCTTCTTCCTCTTCCCCTTTCTTCTCTTCCCTCAGCCTGCTCCTCTTCTTCCTCTTTTCTCCTTCCTTCTCTCGGCTGACCTCCTTCCTCCTCTCTTCCCTTCCTTCCCTCCTTCCCCTTCTTTATTTCTCAGCCGGTCCCCACTTCCCTTCTCCTCAGCCATATGGATGATGGTCGACGACAGCACCGGCAATTGAGTGGCGACGACACAGGTATGGGAGCAGCACAGACCAAGGAGCAGTAGCGGTGGAGGGAGTTCTCCAGGGGTGATGGCACAGGCATGGGCGCGTCACGAGGCCAGGGTGGCAGTGCACAGGTAGCATGATTGGCAGTGGTGCAGGATGGCACGGGACGACAGCGTGGCAAGAGGCAACGGTGAGTGCAGTGCAGCGACATGAGAAGCCAGCAACCTGGGGCGTCAGAGGACAACAATGACAGCACAGGCAACGTGGTGGCGATGAGTGTGGGCTAGGGTAGTAGCCCTCCTCTGTCCTGCCCAGTTTGTCCCAAAAGTCTTTTTTTTTGGAATATTACAAAAACAATGATGCCATTTGTATAACAGCTTGTGAGCTTGATTCGATCATTAGGAGGATTAACTAGAGTTGAATATGATGGCAAGACCTGGCATAAAATATGTCTGTATGCTTATCTAATGCTTACATCTCTCTGCAGTACTTCCATGTCTCCATCTCTTCACTCTCCTTACTCCTACTAATTACAAATGTTAAGCTGCAATTAATGGAGCCTAATTAGGGGTAGTGACCAATTAACTAGCTAGCTGCAATGGTATCCTAGTGAATTGTATGGAACTACGGATTATGTTACCTACAGTTAGATAAAATATATACAACAACCTAGTTACAATGCCAAGCCATGAAATAGGAACACTATTGTTTAAACAAATATGGTTCTAATAATCAATGCATACCTTTAATTTTCTTTCTATATATACTAGCTAAGCTAACTTAGCTTCATGCATATTGAAGTAGTGCAAATCATCCTAAGAATTTGCGAAAAAGACCTCTAAATTTTACGAAATCACGTTTTTATCCTTGGTTTTTACAAAAAGACCCCTACCATGTTTTTGCCTGAAAACCCCTTCACTTCTCCGCAATTGCGTACAGGTCCTCGTATTTCCATGAAGGTCCTCCTTTTGTAGGATAGTACCCCGCGGTTTTCCAAAGTTATGTACGGGTTCTCGTTTAATTACGCACAGGTCCTTATAGGTCCTCAGTTTTTTTACGGAAAAGGCCTTCGCTTTTCCGAAATTACGCACGTGTCCTCGATTTTTTTAAAAAACTTCTCCGTGAATTGTCGTCTCTTTTACTTCGGTCCACATAATAGCTAGCATGGCATGGCGTCATGCTTACGCTGCTAGTTAATTAGATAGCTTGGGACATAGGCCAAAACCTATCGACTCTAGGGCATCCAAACATATATTCTGAGCAAAGCATTTGTGGATATGTACTCAGGATATAATCTTAGGGCATCATATATGTCTCTCATAGACAAGTGCATGTAAACAGATGCTGGACTAGAAAATTGGGGTTTTCTTTTCGCCCAATCCAATGTGCTCTGGAGGAAAAATTGGGGTTTTCTTTTCGCCCAATACAATGTGCTCTGGAGGATGATATGCTGGCTGATTTTTCAACAGATAGCGTATTGCAGATGCAAATTAGTGGATTTGCATGTCGTCACACATCAAGCTTTTCACTAGACACATGTATAGCACCTCAGCTTACTTTTCTTTGTGCTGTGATCTCCTAAATTCATTTTAATAGCATGGATGTAGAAGCCTCGATGCCAACCGTCATAGGTAGCCTAGTGATATGGTACATTATCTCTTTAACTGATGATCAAAGTTTAATTATCACTAACCACATATTTGGTGGGTTATTTTTCAGAATTTGAACCTATGATGTGTGGGTCATGAGCCTTAAATTTATTGCACTTGCCAGTTGCTCCCACTATCCCAAAAAAACACAGAAATCTCGATTCGGTTGATCTGTAAACCCTATTTGGATCTAAAATTTTTTATAGGAAATCTGAAAGAATTACCCTGTTTCTTGCATAATTCTTTAAAAGAAAAATCCTATGATATACTCCAAATGGTGATGTGGTCATTATGTAAGACTTGCATATTCACATATACGCTATCGGTATGCTAGCTTAAGCTATTTCGTACCGGTTTCTCAGCGGCAACTTGAGGCCTATGGTGCTTTTGATAAAGTTTAAGAGGTGACGTGCACACGATAGGGGAAGATATCAAACCGGCTCATGAAGGCTTATTAGAAAGGAGGTTTGACTCAGCTCGTTAAACTAATGAGTTAAAAGAGAAACTCGGCTTAGCTCGTTAAAAAGCTCCAGCTCGACTCGTTAGACTCGTTAGGTGGAATATGCAAATTGCATAATGTAATGCAATTATGCAACTAGTCAGCTCATATGATTGAGTTATCACTGACTACCATAAGCATATATCTATTGGCAAAAACAAAAAGAACCCTTAATTTACTGCCTACTATGCATAATCGAAACACTATTAAAGATGAACATGTTCTGTTTTGACTTTTGAGTGCCTTTAACTTTTCTTTTTATGTTTCAGATTTGTTTTTTTAATGATAACTTCTATGATTCTCTAGAATGACAGTGAAACCTATACAGCAGTAATCCTATGACTGAAATTACATGAAAAAGGAAATTGCATCTAACGTAGTAGGTTCATAATAAAGTAAGAAAAACTTGTCAAGAAAACTTCAGTTCTAGTATGAACAAATATGGCATTTGATGGTTTCCTTTGCATAGGTAAAATTAACAGAGAAAAGAGTAATGTGTACTTTAATAATACCTCTCAGTGACAAAAAAGGTATGAAAATTGGCATGCATACATACTACTACTACTGCTGCTGCCGTACTGAGCTGTTCACATCGTGGCCCTGAGACGCTGCCGAGCTGGGCCTACTGAGCCTAGCGAGCGGCTTGCGAGCCGGCTTGATTGGCTCGGCTTGTTAACAGACCGAACCAAAACCCTGACTCGGCTCGGCTTGTTTGCGCCACGAGTCGAGCCAAACCGAATCAATCATTCAACGAACTGAGCCAGCTCACGAGCCTTAGGGCTTGTTCTTTTCGGCTGCGGCTTATGGCTTTTGGCTGAAATTTTTGAATTTTGGCTGTTTACGGTACAGATTATGGAGAAACATATACTCACTTGCGATTTTGGCTGGTACAGATGTTGGGCTTTTAACGTGTAGATCGTTTAACTTGTAGACCCTGTCTTGAAAAAATACTCCGTTTGAAAGTTAAATACTGTAACAAAAGTCAAAAGCCGTCAGCTTTTGACTTAAAGAACAGACCCTTAAGTTTTTTTGTCACCCTATGAATGTGAGTGTTGCATGGTACATGTTAAATGCGTGCATCCTTTTGCACGTAAAAAAAATAGTATTACAAGCTAGCCAGGTCTCAATGAAATTATTTCAGAAGTACTACTTCACTTGCGGACTTGTGCGTGTTCGATGCTGGTCGATGCTTCCGTGATCTTCTAAACTCTTGAGCAATTGTACCCTTGTCATATAACTAGCCTCATAGGCGCAACGCCACGCCGCATCAGCTACCGTGTGTACCGAAGTGAAAGAGACGATAATTCGTGAGGAGTTTTTAAAAAAAATTAAAAAAATCGAGGGCACATGTGTATTTTAAAAAAAGTTGAAGGTCTTTTTTGTAAAAAAATCGAGGGCCTGTATGTAATAAACGAGGACCTGTACGTAATTTAGAAACTGCGGGGCGCTATCCTGCAAAGTGGAGGGGCTTGAAAAAACTAGTAGGGACCTTTTTGCGAGAACCAAGGACATTTACGTAATTTCGGAAAAATATGGGGACTTTTTCGCAAAACTGCTCCCCCGACCGTACGCACATTTTCTCCGCCACGCGCCGGCCGAGGGAGCCCTGGAGGCGACGTGGACGCCCTCCCCGCCCGGGAATCCCCCAGCTTTGTATAGCTGGGGATTAATTACCAAGAACTTGCTAACGACTTGCTGAGTGTTTTCTTATCTAATCCCAGGAAAGTTCTACCCTCAGTTTTCAAAAGAGAGAGAGAGAGAGAGGAAAGTTCTACCCTCTACAATATATGTACATGCATGGTAAGTTTGTCGACGATGAAAGCTTATTCGAGGTCAAGAAATCTGAATTAAATATGAAGACATATATCTATCGTAGACTCATGTCTAGATGCAATAATCATACAATTAAACTCACATATATATGAAACTTTTGAATAGACGGACGGATGGATGAGATTTTGGATGGGAAAACAGTTCGCTTTTGCTATCTTAACTCTCCCCAGGGTCTAATTTTCACCGTCAACCTAAAGTTTATCGCGCCACCAGTAGTCAGCGCCGGTTCCATCGTTGCACGCAAAGCTTCCTGTCACGCGCTAGCTTCGCCAACCACCCTCGGCCAGCGCCCAGCGATGCCTGCGGTCACATCCATCACCCTTCGCCAGCGCCACTTGCGAGCGCACGTAGCCGGCACCTGCCACCACGCATCAAAAAAAAGATCAACTACATCGCTCTCGGCAGTGCGCCGCGCAAGCCATCGCCCATCGATTGGCGCACGACCGCGCTACCGCCGACTGGCTGTATCACCACTTGCCCACAAGCAATTGGCCAGTGTAGCACCAGCAGTCGATGGACGCCATGCACTTGCTTTCCCGCACAAGGCTGTGCCAACCGTCGTTGCGCCCGCGACGCCCGGAAGTTCCAGGGCAGAGCCATGCGCCATCACCGTGTGAAACTCCAGCAGTCAAGCGCCTCGGCCCCTCGTTCGCCGAGACGTGGAAGCTAGCGCTGGCCAGAGGAAATTTGGAAAGAAATAGAAGAGAAGCGGGAAATGATCAGGAGAAAAGAATTGCCGTGGTAGGGGAGAACTAGAAGTCATGATCTGGGTTTTCATCACTTTGATAACTATCTAGATATTTTCTCTCTCTCTCTCTCTCTCTGTTTGTTAATTTTATTAGAGATTAGGATTAAGATTATAGAGGAAAGTAGCAAGTGTTAGTCAGGGGATCAAATGGTAGATTGGTTTAATCTACTGTATTGTTATATTGATTTTAAGGATCGTATGAGCATAATTTGGGAATTGCATATACTATAAAGTTGTAGAGAATTTTTATAGTTTCTATATAATTTTTATTCTTGTCAATCAGATAAATAGATTTGGAGTTATGAATTTTGTAAGCATGTTGTCGGGTAAACTTATCTTTTTTGGCAGCATGTATTAATTTATAGATTAAAAACAAAAGATAGAATAAGTTGGGAATTTGGTCTACAGGAAAAATGTAGATATTTTTTTAAGGATTCCAGAAAGTCCAAGAACATAATTTTTGGATGAGTAGAACAGAAGTTATGAATTTTGAAAAACTGTTGTTTAGAATCGTGTTGTTGCTGGACACAGTCGTGGGATATTATTAATTTGACTAATTTAATGGCAGAATTGAATTTTGGGCATAACTAAAAAGCGATAGATAATATTGTGTAAGTTCTGAAAATGTCTTGGTTTATGGTGCTTGCCTTAGTAGATTAATAAACATGGAAGTGATAAGTCTGCTGTCTAGAAGATGACAGATCTCTCTTTTAGGTTAAAAACTGGGGTTTAGACGATTTAATCTAGACATGTGATCAACTAAGAAATTGTAGAAAATTTTGTATAGATTATTGTACTGGTATGGCTTGCAATAATACGATATGGGAGTTGAAAGTTATGATGTTTTTAGTACCAGGACAGCAGGATTGACTATCCGATAGTGGGGGAGAATGGTAGATTTGTGAAGCGTCTAAGAGCGTTGTTATTTATTTATTGTCTTTTTATCTCTAGTTGTGCTTATTTTGTCGAGATGTTAGACCACCAGGAGGAGAGATCAGACCGCTCTTTGCACTATGGTCAGACCTCCCAAGTATGTCTAAACACATTTGGCTTGGATTTTTTTAGTTTTTCTTATAGGTCCTTAGTCTCTAGTCTCTATAGCTTCTTATAACTATTAAAGTTAAGAGTTTTTAATTTCATCTTCGGAAAAGATTTTCAAAAGGCTATTCACCTGGCTCTTGTCACTGTTCTCAGTACTCCGGTTATGTTTGTATGCTATAGAACATTGTCAGTGAATGTTTTCAGGTTTGACTAGCTTGGTACAGCAAGATAAAAGGTCAGGCCCAATGTACAGAGATAAGAGCATTACATTGGTCCTCGTGTCAGAAGTCAGCATTTGCCTTTTTCAAAGAGTCCATATGGATATGGGCAATGGAATTTTTTTAAAATAATATTTTTTATTCAAAAATAAAAATTATATCCATGTTTTTATTTTTTTTACAAAAGTAACCTCTAGTCACCCAACGATTGATCGACTAGACTTTGGCGCCCAACGGCCGAGCGGCACGCATGCAGTAGGTGCATCGTTGGGCAACAGGGATGCAGTCATCTAACGGTCGGATGACTGGTCCTATCACCCAATGGTAGGGCAACTGGATCCTTAGTCGCCCAAGCACTCGAGAGCTTTCGATCGTTATGCGCCGACATCAAGCGAAAGAAAGAAGAGGAGATGAAAGAAAGAAGAAGAGAGGAGAGGAGAGGGGAGGAGAGGAGAGGAAATGAGGTTGAAAAATTATAATATTTTCTTTGGAGCCTTGTAACACAATTTACTTACTTATGTAATTATTTTGTAATTTTAAACATTCAAAATTTTCTTCCGTAATTTGTTTATGTGTATTGTCTGCACGAATTTTGTAATATAGAAAACGAGGTCCAAATATTTTGAAGTATATTTTGAAAACTCCTTACGCCGTGTAGTTGGTTCTGTATTTGTTTGGAATTTTATATATTCTGAAATTGTCTCGAAAATTGAGGGTTTACGTCTCAGAAATTACGACCTTACATTTTAGAAATTAGAGTTTCATGATTTCATGTTACTTGGAATGTGGGAGTTCCATTTAACTAATTTCATTTGGTAGCTATTTAGCTAGCAAAATTAGTACGTTTGAACTTTTTTCAGCATGGAAGAAAGCATAAGCATGTTTAACTTATGACGAAGAGTAGTTTCATAGGGTATGATAAAACTTGCTCACTGGATTTTGTTTTCAACTACGGTAGTACATGCGTACACAATGACACATGCACTCGGACCATGTAGGATTGCACGCATTTTGGAGAAAGGAATAGCTTGGCGGGAAATATGGTAGATTATTATGGAATGGATCAGTCTACTACGTTGACCACGGCCATTTGCCCTTCCTCCCAAGCTCGGCATTGTAGTCCTCACTGGCGGCCCTGGCTTTGGCCGCTAGCTCGCACTTTCTCTCGTGCAAGTCTGTCTCCTTTAGTCTTATCACTACATAAAGCTGCCCTATTTGCTCTTGTCAGTGTGCAAAGAGCTGTCTCTTTTGATCTTGTCATTATAAAAAGCTGACCCATCTGATCTAGTCACTATGCAAAACTGTCTCGTTTGGTTTTGTCACTACTCAAAGCTGCACTGTTTGGTCTTATCACTGTGCAAAGCTAGCCCATCTAATTTAATCACTACGCAAAATTTTTACCTTATGGATGAATCTCCCCTCGTAGAACTAGCTGAACCTCCTCATTTCCTTCTCCCTCTCTTCTTTCCTCTCCTCCCCTTTTCTATCTTTCCTCTCCTATCCTATCCTCTCTTCTTTCTTTCCTCTCCTCTTCTTTCTTTCGCTCGGCGTCGACGCAGAACAACCGAATGCTCTCGGGCGCTCGGGCAGCCTAGGATATAAAGCATCCCGTCACCCTACCATTGGGTGATAAGGTCCAGTTGCCCAACCGTTGGGCGACTGCATCATTGTCGCCCAACGGTACACCTACCACCTGCGTGCCACTCGGCCGTTGGGCGATATGGTCCAGTCACCCAACGGTTGGACGATTGGATGTTACTTTTGTAAAAAATAAAAATGTGGGTATAATTTTATATTTTTAAATAAAAATATTATTTTAAAAATCGTGGGGGATTGGGCGTTGCTGTGACTGACCCGGCCCGACACCTCTTCCTCCTCGATCGAAAGGCAACTTGTACTGTTGATGGATCATCTTCCTCGGTTTTAGGGTTCGTGTTCTCCGTCTTTCGGTTCAAAAAGTAGTTGTTTGAACCGTTTGATTCGAAATCAACGCTATATATCAGAGCGTATGTTAGATTAACATTTCTGCTAAATGATTGGTACAGTCTTGTTCTTTCACCCGTCAGTCATGCAGTATTGTAGGCATCAAAATCCAGATAGGATCTCCCCGAAAAAAATCAGATAGGATGATGGAGAATCCATGTCTCTAGTACTTCCAATCAAACTTCGATCAAAAACAGCTGCAAGATAGCTGGTTTCGTATGAACGACTAGTCGCACATATATAGAGTATATGAAAAAGTTTGAATGAAGCCCGACATAACCTTTAGACCATTCGTTTGTGTTCTCCAAATTATTCCCTGGTACATTGAGTCAATGTCAAGCATGTTCTAGCAGTTAACACACTAGTTAGAATCTTAATTGGCACAACTGACAACTTCACAAGTCTCCAAATTAAATCCTGCCTAGACAATAATCCATTAGGTCATCAAACTTCATCTAGTATTCTCCATAATTAAAGTGCATACCTACAACACCTGAAGTGACATGCATATGTTACAGAAATGCTTATTCTATGCAGCCACTACTGCTGAAATTAGCTGACTCATCAGATCCAAATCATGGCCATCGATCAGTGTAATGGAGCAGCCGAACACTCCTGGAATCTGCTTGAAGCATTAGCTTAATCGATTGAGGCTAACAAACTCCCAATAACAATGAATACCAGTAGTTCACAAGGCTGCTCAGGGAAAGCTCAGGGCCAATCAGGATAAGAGAAACATCAACTTCAGATGGCACCGTACGTCGATCTGAACATGGCACGAAATTTCGGCACCAAATCCCGCATTAAGCCTACTGCTTGAGTAGTACTAATTAAAGGCATATGATCTTGTCATTGTCAAGGAGACTAATGTGAGGGTTACATCATTTGCCTCTTAATATCTTATATTATGTTCTAAACCTTGAATGCTACCTGCAAGCTTACTCTAGTATTATATACACTAACTCATTATCTCATAAAAATAAAAGTGTTGTTTCTACATGAAAGTTGTAATAAGAAATCTTTACATACTGAAAGATAAATGGTGAAGATCAAGTTTGGTTTTTTTTTGTAGCATAAATCACAGCATGATTTGATTTGCTGTATAGATAAAAACTTTGCAATTTTTCCATGTAACAAACGTAATGTACACATAATGTAATTCCGCGGGGATTTGTATTGTTTGCGTGGATTGTCCACTGTTAGAAGAATCAAATTTGTACTAGATGAAGATTTTTATAAAAATACGAGCATATATGCTTTAATGAAATTAAGTGTGGCTTTCCATCAAAATATCAACAACCATTCGTATAGGAAGGCGTGTGATGTGCCAAGATATTTAGACTCATGGCCTCAATCTTTCTGCCTTTAATATTGCTAATATTTATTTTTCATACGTACAGCTCTTGTTAGGTTTAACTCCCAAATAAAAGGCTCACGCCTTTGCAGTTGTATACAAAAAAAAAACAAAGAAAAACAAAAGATATCTAAAGCTGTGCCATGTGTTCATGCTTGTATATATATTTCATTGCTCTCTCCACAGCCTCTTAAGACTAGAAACGTGTCCAGTTCAAAGCACGGCTTTATACATGCCCCCAACATTCCCCTTTCACATCACTACCATAAACCCTAATTAAGCACATAAGAATATATAAACGTACGGCTATCTCAAAAGTGGCCAAAAGGGAATCATCCATTCCATTGGGCGACAAGGTTATCTCCCTACTTGGGGTATCTTGTGGGTTTAAAAGCCTATGGAGAGGAACTTGGATTTGGAATATATAGCTTAATTTGGTTTTTAGAGTGATGCTAGCTTGGATTAAAAGTGTTTAGTAAATGAGATGTACGTGGCAAAGAATGTCGTTTTAACAAAGTAGATTTGATGCAAAGGTGGATGCTAGATCTCCTTCTCTTTTATCTTAATTACCATTTGGCGGTGATTCGAGTGATTTGGTGGTGAAGAATGGGTTTTTTTCGTTATGTAATCGCCACTAATGTATAGGCCTAGTCGCCTAGATGCATACAATATAATTGCTACAAAATCTTATATCAATTGGCAAAGAATGTGCTTGATCTTAAGAAAGTTGATTTGATGAAAAGGTGGACGCTATATCTTCTTCGCTTTTCCCTTACCATTTGGTGGCAAGTTATATAGTAAGAGGATTGACACATAGGAGTGTGTTTTGTTTTCTTTTCTTTTATGTAACGGTCACTAACGCGTCGTAGGCTCGTATGAATCTTGCAGAAAAAAGATGTACACATGGCCCCGGATTTCGATTCCGTAGATAATCAAAATTGATGAATTGTGCTTGTATTTTGTTCACGTACGCGTACGTAGATCAAGACCTGCTGGGTTCATGCATCTGAAGCCAGGAGTTGCAAAGCATGCTTGTGCAAAGGAGACGGCAAAACAACTGATACAGTAGTCTCATTGTTAATTGGAGATATCTTGCAATCCCATTCATTTTTCACGATCTATTCATCGTGCAATTCATGCTATAAAGAAAGACACGGTGCAGAATCTTGTCTGCTTGAATAGCTAGGAGTTCGAAAGATTCCTACGGTGCAATTATGTCCATAAACGACACGTTAATGATGAATCGCTTGGGCCAAAAACTAAAGACTTTGTCATCAAACTAAGGGGGAAAAGATTGAAATGTTCCATGGAGGCTCATGCAGATTGCTTTTAATTTGAGCATATATATCGCATGGAAATACAAGGGTTTGGTGTCAGATCTAAGAGCTACACCTAAGTGTGTCCATTTCACCATACCAACAGAAAATACTACCAACCAGATTTGGCCCAACAATACTTAAGGCTCAGGCCCAGAATAGTCTGGCGGCATAGAACGTTAGCCTCCCACGTCACTCTTTTCTTTTTTTTTCCCCTGTTTGTAACAGATTTTATTCTGCAGTTATTAAAAAAGGGATGTTCGATATATATGTTAAAAAAAAGGGATGTTCAGTCTACTAGCACACAAATAACATCTGCTGGTGCAAAACAGCACACTAGCACTATCAAGGAAACAAATGTTCACAATTACAGTTCTCACACAGCTAACAGAAGTCGCCAAGAGGTTTAACTGATGACTCAATACAGCCAGTATACAAAATTGAGATGCACTTCTTTTTATTGGAATGCATTCAGGTACCACAACATCACTTGAGCCCGTCGCCGAGGCCAGCAGGCATTCCTAAGCTCTGTGCCAGATCAGCCATCCTCTCCTTCGTTGCCTGCAGGTCATTAGTCCAAATTTGTGTTAGTTTAAAAGAAAATTTCACATTTCTGTGCCCAGCAGCAGCAGGATTCGCACCTGGACACTACTCTGATGTGCATCCTTGTAGGCATCATTGACCAACTCAGAGTTTCTGAAAGTAAAGGAAAATTGTAGCGCACAAGTCACAACCAATTGATTTTGTTTTGGCCTGCTAAAGGATACAAGCATAAGATATTTATCCAATTCATATATGGACCTTAAAAATGGTTGGTTATAACTTGTAGTTATAGCATTAACTGTCTCATGAAAACAATCATGTGAACATGAACTTGAAGGAAATCTTTCAAGAAAATAATCAAACCAATAAAAACATAATGCATACTTCAGCGCCCAACTCCATTGCAGCTTCCGTGGTTTCAACTCTTACAGGTTGGTGGTTCCCAGAAAGTGTTACCTGGTTAACAAATCAGATCAATTATGAATCTGAATAAGCACTGTAAGTACACACAAGTCCTAAAAACAGGAAGGAAAAAAGTCACACAACCGTGCTATTTGGCAAGAACGTATGAAAGATCACTGAAATATCCAAATTCATACACTGCAAGCTCCTTTTGCACCCGGACAGCCTCAACTTGGACAACCATTTTGGGCCTTCTTCACAGTTTCATAAAGGTTTTGCATATTTCCGAAAGTTCCTTCCTAAAAGTAACTACAAATGAGGGGGCTACAAGATAGTTATAAACAAAATGCCTACTATGCGCTGGGTATATATGCATCAGAACTAAAGAAACAGAATGAAGCCCATGCATCTTAGACAACAATTGCAAAAACTTATACAATGATTGCAAAGGAGAATTGTGTACGGGACAATTTTGACAGAATCAATTAAATAGAAAACAATACTACTCAAGTATCCAAACAAAGTAAAAGCTTAGCACTTCAGGAGCAGCAGCATTCATTGAAAGGAAAAGGCAGTTGTCCAGAGAAGCTATAATAGTACAATTGATAACAAAAATTACATCTTAGTTGAATAATCAAGAAGCTCATTTTAATATCATCGGATAGAGTATATGGCTCACGCCGACGCAAAGAACACCACTCGTGGTGGCCTCCCGGTGGCTCGACGTTTTGTCGAATATGTGGCGGGCACCTCATCCATGGACACCACCACAGTGCGGATCCGGACGTCAATCACAGCTATTACCACCATGAGTTTCCCACACCAACTCCTTGCTCAAAATCCCATGAATTGATGACTCTGATACCATATTGTCA
Source organism: Dendrocalamus sinicus (assembly GCA_036346575.1). NCBI lineage: Eukaryota > Viridiplantae > Streptophyta > Magnoliopsida > Poales > Poaceae > Dendrocalamus > Dendrocalamus sinicus. The sequence continues at coordinate 16,245,430 of CM070646.1, forward strand.
CGATCTTTCACTAAGAATACTGATCCAAACCAAATCCAAATGCTATATTGCCAAAATCAACACGAGGATACAAATACTTGGGGATACAAATTGGGGGAATTGGAAGTAAGGATTGGTCTAAGGGCAAGCAGGTCGACTAGAAGGGGTGAATGGGTGTTTTTCAATTTTTTGGCTAAAACCAAGTTTATAATACAAAAGCGTAAATCAAATCAGTTTTATATAATTAAGGACTAAATCAATTAGGTTCACTTAAGTACATCAATACCCTAAATCTATGTCAAGTTTTGCAATCTTAGGGTGAAAAGTGATCGATTCAATTTCTATTAATGTAAATTGCAAGTAAGTAAATTTAAGCTTAAGAAAACAAACCACAAATAACACACAATGTTTTAACGTGGTGTTCAGAAATTTACCAGTTTTCCCTAATCCACGTTGAAGTAAACCCAAATGAACTAGACTAACTCCATATATTAAGCCAACCACCTCAATTCCACTAGCGTTGCTCTTCCTCTACCCCGAAGAAGACAAGCACCACATACAACAAGCCAGGCCTTCTCACAAGTTTCTTTGAGAAGATCACCGAACCACCACGCTTCCATGTCGCTTAGGAGTCACAACCTCCAAAAGTAACAAGTCGGAGACACTCCTTTGAACAAATCAAGTATCAAAACTCAAAGGACACAAAGTCGACCACCAACTGCAACACACACACACACACACAAAGTTTTCCTCTACAAGCTCACTAAGTGCAACATATATATATAAGAGGTGAGAGGGCTTGCTCTTAGCTCAAAATGAAGAATAGGGCACCAATAACCATCTCCAACTGGTCATAAGGGGGGTATTTATACCTCACACTAAGAAACTAGCTGTTGGAGTAAATAGTTTGAGACCGGTACCATCGCCTCTTATGCAACAGCTAGAAAACTAGCTGTTACAGTCGCTGCTAGTCAGACCACCCACACAGGGTTCAGTCAGACCTCCACGAAGGCCAGTCAGACCACTAAACCAAAATCTAAAAAACAAGGTTCTCTGGAAAAGAGGCAACCTACTACTAAAGCCCGGTCGAACCATAGGGTCGGTCAGACCGCAACACAGGCCAGTTAGACCGGTGATGCTGGTTTGACCACCAACTCATGGCTGGCTTGACCACCACCACTGGTCAAACCACCAACTGTATGTTGATCTAACTGTCAGCCTAGTTGACTGCCAACCCAGTCTGATCGCCAATACAACGCCGGTCTAACCGGTGTGCCAGGATAAGTACAGGTCAAGATACATATACTTTAGTCAATTCGTAAAACACACTCGCAAATTGTAGTATCATTCAACCAAGGTAAAAACATGATTCTCAACGAATTGTGAAACACATTCGCATAATTTAAAACCATGCCATAAGGATTAGGGACATGAACTCAAACCGTTTGCAAAACATATTCGGAAACTTAAGTCACATGTTGCAAAGATTATGCATGAGCATCAACTATTTGCAAAACACATTCGCAAATGATAGCATTATGCCTCAAGAAGTAGGGAATATGAACTTCAACTATTTGCAAAACACATTCGCAAATCTAAGTCGCATATCAAAAGGATTATGCATGACCTACAACTGTTTGTAAAACACATTCACAAATATTAGTATTATGCCACAGAGAGCTAAAGCAAGTAAATGAGCTATCAACACATGACACACTCAAGTTTCTAGTTAAGATCCTTTTTAATAGTACAACAACCTACACTAGCAACCCGACCTTTCATAAAAAAAACAAGACCTGCAAAACAACTAATAAACATAACCTTAGCTGATGCTAGTTATACCTTTGCCATGGGTATCATTTTGAAGCTTGATGATGTACATCTTCACTTCAAGTTTGGGTACTTGACTTTAGTCATCAGCATATGATAATATTTGCTTGACTTGATGATGATCAGCACATGAAGCTATCTCAAATCATTCACCACTATGGGACATAATCTATTCATCCATCTCAGTGAAAATATTAGTCCCGCAATATGATTATCATTAATTACCAAAACATACATGTAAAACCGCAGCCTAATAACAGCTCAAGATGTCACCTACAACCACTAGCTCTACCAATTTAAACCTATAAGCAGGTATTACTAACCTCTAGATATCAAGATCAACATTCCACATGAACCTAAATATAAATTTCAATAATATGATAAGTCTTAAATTTAACATAGTACGAATAAGACCATTACCAGAAATGACATAAAGGAGACTGAAATAACACATCCTTTAGCAACAATACGGTCTATAAGAAGCTAAGGGAATCCATGATTTAACCAATTATTACAATGAATGAAACTAAAAGGTTCATGACCAAAAGTGATATATTGCTAAGTGAAGTGAAGAGCTATAAAGTACAAATATCCATGTGCTACTCCCTCCCATGCATGTCACCTGCAACGATCATCTAAAAATAAAAAATAAGCAAGGGTAAGTCCCCAACTCAGCATGTACAAAGCAGAATAATAAGCAAGGTAAGCATCATTTTAACACATCATATTAATTCACCATTATCTCATCATCCCATGGTAATTATCATCAAGTTCCATACATATGTCTCATTTTCTGAATGCAATACTTAAGACTCAAACTCTTTTTCTGCATATACTGGTATAGCTAAATGTTCACCCACTACTACAAAAGAGGCTATACTAAACGACTACATTACAGACAGTTCATAGGGAATCGTCTGTACTTAAACTATCACAGATGATTTATACTAACAACCATCTGTAGTATTTTCACAGATAGTTATTTATACAAATCATCTGTGATAATGAAAGACATCACAGACGGTTGTTAGTAACAACCGTCTGTGATATTTTCACAGACGGTTATTAACACGAACTGTCTATGATAATTGAGACATCACAGATGGTTCGTGTTAATAACCATCTGTGAAAATTCATAGATGGTTATTTATACGAACCGTCTATAATAATTTAGACATCACAGATGGTTCGTGTTAATAATCGTCTGTGAAAATTCACGTAGAGAAAAGACCTGGCTACGATCACGCAAAGAAAAGACACATGAATTTTTATATAGGTTCGGGCTTTCTGCTGCGAGAATAATAACCCTACTTCCTATGTGAATATTGCTCAATAAACTGATTACAATGGAGAAAATAATGTGAAATGTCCTGCTCTACTACTATTCTCCCTTGGGTCTATCCCCATCCTCTCCCTAACATCCACCTTTATATAGATTGCATGGCGGTGGCAGTTTCTCCTTGCCAAAAGATGCCTTAATGTTTCGAATAATAATCATCTGACGAGAGTTATTAGAGATGTGGTATCTCACTCATCGTGCGGCGGTTTCTGCCATGGTGAAGTTATGTGCACTTATTCTAGATAATAAATCCTCAAGCTAACCACCTTGTCAGACATATCCACGATGCAATGGGTTGTCGTAGATAGGTCAGTCGGAGTTTGGCTTAGTCTTAGGAGGATCTACGACCACAAGATGATCGCAGGATAACTTATGACTATGTTATGATCATAGAAGAACTTACGACTATGAAGTGGTCATAAAAAGGCTTACAACTAAGAAGTGGTTATTGTAGAAGAACTTACGACTAAGGAGTTTTCGTAGAAGAGCTTACGACTAAAGCAATGTCATAAAAGAGCTTACAACTAAAAAGTTATTGTAGAAGAGTTTACGACTATCTTGTGAGATCTCTTCCTTATAGATAAGGGGTATACTCATGGAATATAATGACATAACCATATTATTTACTGATAAATAATAATTTGAGGATTGGTTATATCCTCATCAGCTGTCATATTATTTGTAACATTTTGTTCAAAATTTGTGACTGTGACAGTACTGTGGTGCTAGTTGTAGTGCTTGGCCTCCAGATGAGCAAATTTGGACCGATTGTTGTTATTTCTAAAACTTAAATTTGTGTTGATCATTGCTACATGTTCATGCTCACTGTGTGTTGTTGGTTGAATATTGTTACCTATATGGATCATATGAATTGGCACTACACATCATTATCATTTGACTGGATTTTGTGAACTCAATTGCTCAATTGTTGTGTTAGTAGTAAACATGACGTTATATTTAGATGCATTATTCCATGATTCCAACAATTGTGTTTTTACATAATATCATGCTGCTGAAATGTATATATTTGCTGATATGCATCATACTTATAGATGAAAAAAAGGACAATCCTCGAACACTACAATATGGGATGTATTTACAAATAGAGTGTTCATTGAAATTTGTGTGGAAGAAGTCAACGCGAAAAATAGACCACAGCAGTGTTTGAATAACAAAGGGTACCACAACCTTATGGCCAAGTTCAAGAGCACACAAAGAGATAGTACCACTGGAAGCAGTTTGGAAATCATTGGGATAGCTTGAAAAGAGACTATTCCAATTAGAAGACATTGAAGCTCCATGCATCTAGGCTAGTGATTGATCCTAAGACTGAAAATATTAAGGCAAGCGATGAGTGATGGACTGATCAGATTAAGTTATGCAATCTTTTATGTTGTTTCATGTGTATGTGAGCTCAATTGTTCCAACTTACTAATAGATTTTTGCCTTACTTTATTGCAGGCCATGCCACATTGCAGCGGCAAGTTCAAGACGGGACTCATGTAGCATGAGGACATGCTTGACACCAATTTTGATGGTGCAACCTGTACCAATGAATCTGCTCTTGTATATGGTGCAGTAGGTGCAAACCATACAAACCATACATTGCGTTAGATAGTTTGTAATTGATTCATGAGAATTCAACCTGTTGTCCTTTATGTCATGTGCTATGTGATGTCATGAACCTATCTATCCTTTATGTCATTAATTTTTCTGTTATGTTATGTTAGTTGGATGAACCAATAATCATTAATGCAATGTACTATATCATATGTTATGTCATTTGTCTACGCCATGTTCTTGCCACTTGTTAATTATGTCATTTGTGTATGTCATGTTCTCACCACTTGTTAACTATGTCATGATATGTTGTGCAGATGAGCTCTTCTAAGTTCTAGCGATTCAAGTGATGATGATTCAAATCATGAAGATCATGTGAATGTGGATGATGAATGACTAGATTTGTTCTTGCCACTAGTTACGATTGCTACTTTTAGATGTTTCAATAGCTATGATGATTCTACTACTAAGAGACCAAAGAAAATACCTACAATAATGGACATCTCAGTGTTATCGGATGGCAAGCAGCATACGACACCGTAGGGAAGAACAGTAAGCTAGGATCTTTCAAGATAAGATATCTCGGCCTAACCTTGTTTCATGCGCTCCTGAGAGGCTGAGATGGACTTGGGATCGGATTTGGTGGTGTTGGGCCTGTTCTTTAAGTCAAAAGCTAGCGGTTTTTGGTTTTTGCTACAGTACCTAACTTTCAAACAGAATATTTTCTTAAGACAGGGTCTACAAATTAAACAATCTACACGTTAAAAGTCCAACATCTGTACTAACCAAAATCGTAAGTGAATATCTGTCTCTCCATAATCTGTACCGTAAACAGCCAAAATTCAAAAATTTCAGCCAAAATCTATAAGCCGTAGCCGAAAAGAACAGGCATGTTTTCTTGTGTGGTTAGAGAACCTGCGTGCGATCCACGACCTCAGGTGATCCCCTCCTTCGTACGAGCTTTCTTGCAACAAGTGTCGTGTATACAGCAGCGCCGAATAGGATTTGCATTTTCTTTTACAGGTACAACACAGACATATCCTCCACACACACACCTCACACGCATCACTTGTTCGCCCAATGCACATCTCTCACACATACGCGTACTGTTTCGCTCAACACACACACGTGTTGACGTGTGTACATACCTATTTTATTTTGGTGAACATGCGCGCCAAACCTGGGGTTTGAACGTGAATGAGCAGAGCGCTCAGCGGCAGCCCTTGCCAACTGAGCTAAGCCCAGCCCTCGGATTTGCTTGCATTTGAACATGACAGAGCACTCAATCACAGACATGGTATATCGGATTCAGATTTGATACGTCGCATAATCAGAAGCAGCACAAGCCAACAAGTCATGGAATGACCTTCTCGTTTATCACAGCACACCAATACCACACACACACACACAAAAAAAAAACAAATAAATAAATAAACACCCCACCCACGTTTACAGCATAGGCAGAACAGAATACACCCAGCTTGACGAGTTTGGGAGGCGTCGACGATCGAAACCACAACGAACAGAAGCTGTGCACCGGGATTTAGATGATGTGCCAGCCAATGTCATTTACCTCGGGTTCTCAGGCAGAATGTGGGCAGCCACAGCATTTGACACACAGTTGATATGTACAGTAACCGTTTCTTCGCTTTGCCTGCTTATATGAAAGCAAATCTTTGCATCCTCGCCAGCATCAAGAACCATTCCCCTCGGCACCACTGGTCGCAAAGCCTTTCAGTTAATGTCATGAGAAAAGATTACAGTAGAGAAACAGCGGTGGCATGAAGGTCTACTCACTGAATCTCATCCTCTTCTGCACCTCTCGCAGATTGCTCCCCTACATCGACCTTTTTGTTCTGACTAATTGGCTTTTTGAACTGCACCAAGATCATGGTCATATTGTCGCATCCCTCTCCACCAATTGTTGATGGAGCCAGGCATCTGTCGAGCACTCTTTCACACACCGCAGAAAGGCTGCTCTCCTGCATTTTTTTTGGTTACACACCACAAGTATTTTAATTGCCAAGTACTATAATATCATCCAAAGTTCATTGTCGAAATTAGAAAATAACTTGGCACTCACCGTGTGTATATGCTCATGAATGAAATCCACCAACTGTTGGCTTGACATGCAGTCCCTGTTCATCAAATGAAGTTGTTACTTCCGTCAGAAGCACTAGATAAGTTGAGGCAAAGCACTTAACTGTGGCTAGAAAGTAGGAATTATGCACTTTAGCTGCACATAAAATAGTAAGAATAAATATGACAAGTGCGAGTATGAAAACTGCACGTAGAGTCTTACCAAATACCGTCACATGCTAAAACAAGAAAGTCATCGTCGTCACAAAGCTCCACCTAAGAACAAGATTATATGAGTTATGAGTTTAGGAAATGATAACTTGACAGGATCAAGGCTGATTATGATTTAAGTGCAGAAATTCAAGGTAGCCCCAGCAATCAGAGGGCTTACAATGTTAATGTCAGGATTCGCAGTCACGATTTGCTTCTCAGGAGGCAATAATTTGTTCTGTTTAAATTCCATATCTCCTACAAAGAGGTATTCCCATACTTAAGGCACAAAGTGGCATGCAACCTATTAATAAAAGAGCATGAAAAATGCATACCAATTGCTCTTGCCAAGTTTAAACTTCCATTTACACGTCCCATATGGATGAAACCCCCTGCTTTAAGTATCCTTTCTCTCTCTGCTTCAAGCTCTGGTTTGTGGTCTCTTGACAAATTGTATGCCTATCATAGAGATGACATGGAACAGATGCTCTGTCAGACATATCTTCACGATTAACTACTACTTACAGGAAGAAAAAGAATAACAGACCTGGCCACCTCTAGAAATAACACACCGGGAATCACCAGCATTTGCCACAACAAGTTGGTTGTTTCTTATTAGTGCTACACATGCTGTGCATCCACATGTTGGCCCAGCAAAATCAGAGTGGGGTCCCTGGTAAAGGATTGTCAATGTGACATGGCTGAAAATAACATCTTCAAGACAAAAATAATTACACTCCTTTTGTTTTGTGTCAGTTTGCATGTTGTTAGTATTTCAATGTGGTGCATAACCAACATACTTCAATGTAGTGCATAACCTAAATACCATACAACCAAATAAACCAGGGAAGCAAGTTTTGTCCAGTAACAGAAGAAGTGCCTGATACAAATAGTCAAAACAAAGAATGTTTGGATGCTCTACCCTTTCCGTCCATGTTACTGCTCATCATACAAATTGCGATGCAACCCAACGACTCTGATAGATGGTACGCGCATACCAGTGGGCAACAATGTATTTTCGTTTATCCAATTGGGATAATTCTAATCGGCAAAGTATTTCCTCTAAAGCCACTTCCTTCTTGAGGCAATGCATAGCAAAATAAAACAAAATATGCACACCAAGAATTCTTGCAGAAAGGATGTATGAGTTAGAACATTACAGTGAAAATTCATGTTTATGTTACTGTGCAACACTATTGTTGACAACACAGCCTTGAATTTTAGATTTTTGTCATTAAAATTTTCATAGTAGTTTTAACTGCACAGGTTTCCTTTTCCAGCATAAAGTGTGAAAAGGGTTGCAACTGACAAAAATTACAAAAATCTAAGAATTGAAAACAAATACCTCCTCAAAAGCCCAATCATCATGTCCATTATTTGAATCGCTACCTCTCGGAGACCAAATCAACCCTTCTATCATACCACTAAACTTGTTTATTTTATCTCCAAGCGCAGATAGTTCCCGCCAACCTCTCTGTCCTCGCATCATTTCATCCATTCTGAAGTGGTACAACAACAAAATTAGTCATTATCATCTTTATGCTAGCAGTAATTTCAAAATAAATGCCAAAGCTTTATAATGACTCAAACCTGAAAAAAGCTCTATGAACAGCAGTGCCTAGGTCACCAGCAGAATAGGCTTCACTTTTGAGAACTTGAGAGTGTAGATATTTCGCGCAGAATTTGGCAACCACTCTTCCTGAGAAAAGCAAGGAACATGAGGATGTTCAACATTTGAAGTACTTGTGGTTTACTAATATGTGCAAGTGCAACATTTAAAGTGCCAGTTTACTAATACATATCTTTGCAAGTACAATGAACAAACATGAAAAGCACTTATCTTTGCAAGTAGTGCTTACCTCCATGGCCATCGAAAACACCAAAGAATGCAGTCTCTTTGTCAATATCTAGCAATGCTGAATGCTACAGAATTGCACATCACATTAAACATTGCATGAGAGAAGGATTTCGGAGAAGTATGGTTAAATGAAATCAACAAGATTGCAGCATTTACATGTCTACAAACAATATATTTTATAGTGCAATGGAGCAGTTCATATCACTGTGCTAAAGCACCAGCATAAATCAAAAGCATCTCAGCTATTAGTGCAATATCGAATCATTTCTAAAGTAAATTAACAGATTCTAGACAAACTGATAAAGGACAGCATATGCATCCATGACAACGATGGTTATAAAGCTGAAACTATGACAAAAAATTTCAAATCATAGCAAACCAACTTTTTGTCAGTTCACTGAATTAACAGCTGTGGATATTAGAATTGGTTCTCTCTTTTCTGGGCAAAATTAAACTCATGTGTCACTTCTTTCATGTGCCCGCGTTGACTGTAGGAGTCCTCACCAACTCACTGCAAAAAGATACATAATAGTGCTTCTATGCTCTCTCAGGAACTAAATTACAGAAATCATAAAGCAATGCTGTTAGAAGTGGAGTAGTGGGTGGTTGCAAATCAGGCCTTTAATTTAATGTTCTTTAAAATGTGCATTTTTCACTTCTGGGAAGAGCATAGAAGCACTACTCAAAGTTCAAATCTAAAATGTATATCCCCACCAGCCTCAAGGGTATCAGCATTATTTTTGAGGAAGTTACTACAATCATGGTAAGAAAGTTGGATCATGTTACCAAGGTTTTCCATTAAGCAAATGAGCTCAATGCTCAATAGTGTTAAGTGACGTCCAACAACAAGAATTGCCTTGGAGTGGGAAACTCACAGCATCTTCCATGCTTGCACGCCATCCTTGCATAGACGAAAGACCAAATTTAAGTTTATCATTTTCCCCGTCTTCAGATAGCTTATCCGTCTTTGGAGTACTGAGGTAAACTCCCATCTTGATAAGCTGTATCTAAGAAACTTATAAGAAATCTATGTATCATTAACAAATGGAAATACAACAGAATAATTAGACACCAGAAATTAATCCAGTCACCAAATGACACTTACACCAGTTGGCACACTTGTCAACAGAGAAAGATATACTTCTGGCGTATGGATACCAGAGTTATATCAAGTAGCCCCCGAACCTTCTTAACAGCATTCTAATGCACCTAAATCTCAAGCTTCGACGAAAGTTCCTGAAAAAAAAATCAAGATGACAAGAGTCATTATCAAACAGAAACCAAAAGGAAGCCTAGTACAATGAATCGCAAATGGCAATGAAACAACAGAAGTTGATGTCGATAAACCAAACAATCAAGAGTGCAACCACCCAAATTACTACATAACAGTTATGCAAAGTACCAATGCAGATGTAACAGGATGAAGATAGCAGAAACATGAACCTAATAGAACCAGATGAGTGCCATCTAATACCAGCTAGGACCCTAAGACACAGAAGAATATATAGGCTTCCAATCCCCACTCATCATTAGCACATTTCAAGCCCTTTATATAAAAAATTCAATCATTGTACGCTACTTCAGCAGCCACAAGAGACAACCACAAAACCCCAGTTATACCTGCACAGCAACAGAACTAGCCTAACCCCAATGCTAGCGTATACAAACTAGGACACTTTAGCCAATCACCACCCATAATTATCACAATGAATGAGATAACAATTTTTTTAAGATATAATGCACAGATCAAAATGAGACTAATCCGAATTTTAAAATACGATCTGCAAGCAAAACAAGTGGCTGTGACAACATGATAACCTCTGTTTCCTTGAACCCCGACTTTGGTGAGGTCTCACTCTCACCATCCAACAGGTACTCCTAAACAAGATAAGATAGCTTTCTTGTGATAAAATAAGCAATCACCTGTACTGCTTCGTATGAACCACCATGAGGAAGCACATTCTTAAGGAAAAATTCGTGCAAATTTGTCGTTAATAAAACAAGAAACGGCCCATGATGACCAGACATAAACATAAACTATTCCCAGCTCAAATCTATCATCTCCACACCACTTCCTAACAGCTCCTACCCAATTCAGATATGCAATCGACTCCTCCAAGAACCCCAAGATCGACCGAGATAACAGCCGCCCACCTCCAAAAATCCACCCTCCTACGGAAGGAATAAAATACATCCCAAAGACACGCGCCAAGAAACAACATCAAGAACCGAGCGTAGTAAGGAGGGGGGGCTCTGGCCAAGAACCGAGCGAAGATTTTATACCTTGCGCTCGCGCTCGCCCAGACGCAGCAGAAGGTGGCGGATCCGGCCGGGCGTGTGGTGGATTCTCTGGGGAGGGGTGATTCCGATTTGGAGTTTTGGAGGCGAGGCGGGCGGCCCTTGCGATCGCGGAGGGTCAGGATGCCGATAAGATACGCGAAGGCTGTAGGCTGGCTGGCGAGCGTGAAATGGATTTGGGTGGCGTAGTTGCCGCTGGAATATTCATGCATCACAAGCCTAGGAAAACATAGACTCGCACATATCATTTTAGTTTATATAAATAAAATTATTATATTATCTACTATAATCGATTAGTAGATAGTATCCTTAAAAAAATTATTTAAAAGTTAAATACAGTAGAAAAACGGCTTTTAGAAACCAATATATTCACGTGTAATTTTAGCTGATATAAATAAAATCATTATATTATCTACTATAATCAATTAGTAGATTTCGTATTGAAAAGAAATTCTGTTTAAAAGTAAGACGTAGGAAAAAGATTTTTAGGAACCAACCTGAGCATGCCTTCTGGATTTATGAGGCTAATTGCTATGGTCACTGCAGGAAATCCAAGAATGTTTCAAATCATAGCTTTTAAGAGCGAGGGAGTAAATATGATCTCTAAATTGAACCGGTGTTCTATCTAGTTATAAAGAGGATTTTCATCTGTTCGATCCTAGGATGTAACTATTAATCATATCGCTAGAGCGCAATTGGTGTAATGGTTCACAACGGCATATGTCGGATCCGTGTAAAAATCGGTGTGAGGAAAGCATTTTCCTGAAACTTTTAAGGATGACACTTCTCATGCTTATCTTTTCTGTTAATCTCTCTATAGGAAGGAGGGCTAGCTCATTAATTCCGAGGGAAAAAAACATCTCAATCTAGCCTATCCTACTCTCTCATGCTCATCGATGCATGTGGTCATTAGTCAGCAGTCATACGAACGCACCTTCTTCAGAGGTGCCCGCCCCTGAGTGCTAACCTCGTCGTCGTGCGAAGGCAAGTGGAAGTGAAAGCTGAAACCGACGGGCAAAATGGCAAATCCATCTGAATCTGATTCTCACCTCCGTTCTACGGAGGAAAGCGGCTGTGACGGCGAAAGCCGAAAGTGGCGGGTCTGTTCTTTTTGGCTGCGGCTTATGACTTTTGACTGAAATTTTTGAATTTTGGCTGTTTACGGTACAGATTACGGAAAGACCGATACTCACTTGTGATTTTGGCTCGTACAGATGTTAGGTTTTTAACGTGTACTACGTTTAACTTGTAGATCCCGTCTTGAGAAAATACTTCGTTTGAAAGTTGAGTACTGTAGCAAAAGCCAAAAACCGCCTGGCTTCTTATATGCCGAATGTTGAATATGTAGTCAATTTTCGGCATATTTTAATCCAGAAATTCAGCATATAAAACATGACATAAACAAGCATGAGTGATCTATCATCGACGTATTTATATTTGCTAACGAATAAGCTAACAGAAACATCTATTAACATATTCATAGCGCACAGAAACAAATACACCAGAAAAGGTTTCGGATTATACCCTCGGGCGGGGCGATCGAGACACCGAGGCGCCGTTACCATCGATCGTCATGATGGCCTATTCGATGTAGTCGATCAAGGCGTGATGCGGAAGAAGCTTGATGCGGGAAGATGTTCGCATGCGCCCCGCGAACGATTCACCACCGGAAGAAGACGTCGCAGATTGAGTAGTCGCACGATGCGCTCCCCAAAACTTGATCGCCCGCCTACCCGTGCAGTACACAAACGGACGGTTCCGAGGCCTACTCGCCGAAACTTGTGCGCAAGGTTCGGACCGAGATTGCGAGAGCAATAAAACAGAGAGAGAGTTCGTTCTTTCGTATCCCATTGGAATGGAGAGAGAGCCTCTTTGTAACAAAGAAAACGAAGAGACGTAATCGCAGCCATTATTCACTAGTAACAAGCAACCATTACTCAAAGTAACCACACCATAATCGTGCACCATTATCGCCACCATCGGTGCGTTTCGTTTTCGAATAGATAAAGAAAACGCGCCGCACCCGACACGCTGCGCAGCGTGCGTACACACGCACACGCACACGCACCCGCACCCGCACCGCACCGCACGGCGCAGCGCGGCGCGGCGAGGCGAGCGAGCGAGCGAGCGAGCGCGCACGTGTAATGGCTCTCTCCAATTCCACAAGGGGGTTACCACATTCCACCTTTTAAAGTGGTGTAACTCACATTCAATTCTCCATATGGGACTAAACAATTTTCTACCTTGCATTAGTTGTGGGCCTAGGAATTTCATTTGATTAATTGCTAAATTAAAATGGGTCAATCCCAATTAATCCAACAATCCCCACCAAATTTCAAGGCACACGAGAAATGCTCTCAGTTCTGCTGTTGTTTGATATACCAGTGTTTGATGGAGATCGTAAGTTGAACATCTACCTAGGAAAGGAGTTACACTCATCCACAACCGAACAATGGACTATGCCTTGAATTGACAGTTTTGTGCGAACAAGCTTTACCCAATTCCTTTACTAGTACTAGGTCGCCTAAAACATCCCCTCGGTTGGAGCGTATAAGTCATACTCGTGCCTATTCATGAGTATCCGGAGATCACCCAAATCTCATAGATCGTGACCCAGATCGAACTCATATAGGTGTGTTCTTTCTAAGATGTCCTGTAGGCCGACATCTCTCGCTTTAAAAAGCCACTTGGATCACATTAAGGTAAAACCAACTGCCATACAGAATAGGAGAGAAGCGCATCATCAAGAAATGAGCCTGTAAAGGTCTCTCCTCCCGATCAACCAACGACTTGTTTCACCATCCTACTTCACGGGATCTCCGATCACATAGAACAAGTTACCACGTGGTATGACTCATGTGGGTCTCGGGCCCATCTCACTCGATGCACTATCTATCACATTACGTGATAAACCCTTTGTAAATTGGTCCGCCACATTCTTAGCTGTCGGACATAGTCCGTGCTATAACTCCGAGTTTTTCAGCTTTCGGCGGACTTCAACCGCCTCTTAACATGCCTAGATGCCTTCATGTTGTCCTTAGAACTGTTCACCTTGATAATTACTGATCGATTATCACGGTTCATCGGGATAGCGGTATCGGTTTTCAACCACCGGTAGATCCATAAGGAGTTCACGAAGCCACTCGGCCTCAACGATGGCGGTATCTAACGCTGTGAGTTCGCTTCCATTGTTGACCTCGTTAAGATGGTGCGCTTGCAAGACTTCCAGAAACAGCACCACCTCCAAGTGTGAACACATATCCACTCGTGGCTTTTATCTCATCAAGATCGAGATCCGGTTTGAATCACTATATCCCTCCGGTACCTTTGGGTACCCAAAGATAGTGAATGCCATAGCTCACGATTGCCTTTAGATAGCGCATCACTCTCTCAAGAGCACGCCAATGATCATCTCCGGATTTGAAACAAACCGGCTTAGCTTGCTCACAAGAAACGAGATGTCGGGCCTCGTAGCACTAGCTAAATACATCAATGAGCCAATGATCCGGGAGTATCTCAATTGATCCCTTGTTATTCTTGGTTTTCCTCAATAACACACTAGGATCATAAGGAGTAGAAGCGAGCTTCCAGTCACTATAACCAAAGCGACTCAAGACCTTATCCACATAGTGGGATTGCATGAGTGTAACCCCACCATCACCTTCTCTCGGTAGCTTAATGTTAAGAATCACATCACCACTCCCAAATCTTTCATCTCAAAATTCTTGGACAGAAGTCCTTGACCTCCTCAATCACATTGAGGTTGGTCCCAAAAATCGATATGTCATCAACATACAAGCACAAGATCACTCCTTCTCCCCACCATAGCGATAGTACACACATTTGTCACTTCATTCACAACAAAGCAGCAGATGTCAAAGTTTTGTCAAACTTCTCATGCCATTGCTTAGGTGCTTGCTTTAGGCCATACAAAGACTTTAACAACTTACACACCTTTCCTTCTTGACCTTCTACCACAAACCCGTCTGGTGATCCATATAAATCTCCTCCTCCAACTCTCCATTTAGGAAAGCTGTCTTAACGTCCATTTGATGAACAGAAGACCATGAGAAGCGACCAGGGCAAGTAGTACTCGAATTGTGGTCGGTCAGGCAACAGGTGAATAAGTATCAAAGAAGTCCTCGCCTTCTTTCAGGTATAACCCTTGGCCACAAGCCTTGCCTTGTACTTTTCAATTATACCATCAGGCCTAAGCTTTTTCTTGAAAATCCATTTACATCCTCTGAGTTTACACCCATAAGGACGGTCAACGACCTCCCAAGTTCCATTAGACATAATAGAGTCCATCTCACCGCATCGCTTCCTTCCAATAGTCGTGTCGGGAGAAGAATATGCCTCTTCCATGGTTCTTGGAGTGTCATCCACGAGATATACAATGAAATCATCACCAAAAGACTTTGCAATCCTCTATCTCTTACTCTTTCGAGTAACTTCATTGTTATCCTCTTCAGGATTTTCCATAGGCGTTTCCTCAACATGTTCTATCGGCACAAAGGAATCAAGGGAAATTATAGGTTCTTGACTAGATGAGCTAGGTACATCATTATTCATAGGAAATTCATTCTCAAAAAATGTAGCATCTCTGGACTCTATGATTGTACCAATACGCACGTCAGGCACTCCAGATTTTATAATTAAGAACATATAACTCACGCTGTGTATAGCATAACCAAGGAATACACAATCTACGGTTTTTGGTCCAAGTTTGCGCTTCTTGACAATTGCACGTTAACTTTGGCCAAACATCCCAGTCTTGTGCAGTATGAGAGAGTCAACTTCTTCTTTTCCCATTCCTCGAATGGTGTTACTTCTTTGTTCTTTGTAGGAACTCTATTCAGGACATGACATGCGGTCAATATAGCCTCACTTCACCATTCCTTAGAAAGTCCCGCGATGTCTAACATGGCGTTAACCAAATCGATTAGAGTGCGGTTCTTTCTTTCGGCAATCCCGTTTGATTCAGGAGAATAGGAGGCGTCCTCTCATGAATAATTCCACGTTCCTCGCAGAATCTGAGAAACTCATTTGAAAAATACTCTCCTCCACGATCGGACCTTACCCGCTTGATTTTCCTTTCAAGTTGGTTTTCTACCTCACTTTATAGATCTTAAAGTAATTCAATGCTTCATCTTTTGTTTTCAATAAGTACACGTAGCAAAATCTAGTGCAATCATCTATAAGCGTCATGAAATATTTCTTTCCCTTTAGTCAACACGCCATTCATCTCGCATAAATCGAATGAATGAGTTCTAACGGTGCCAAATTCCTTGCCTCTTTTGTGCCTTGTGAGGCTTGCGAGGTTGTTTCGATTGAACACACGCATGGCACTTAGAACCTTTGACCAAAGTGAATTTCAGGATTAAACTCATATTAGCTAAGCGCGTCATACACCCAAAATTAACATGACAAAGTCGTGAATGCCAAACATTAGACTCATCATCATCATTACACACATGGTTCACAATTTTATTACAGAATCCATCAAAGAAAAACGGAACAAACCTCCGCTCATAGCCTTTACCAACAAATGTTCCATACTTAGACACGACACATTTATTGGACTCAAAAGCAAGCCTAAAACCATCTCTACATAGTAGAGATCCGCTAACGAGATTCTTCTTTATGGAGGGACATGCTGCACGTTCTTCAAGCGCAGTCTTTCCGAAGTAAACTTCAGATCGACCGTACCAACACCATGAACAACTGCATGCGATCCGCTCCCCATCAACAAGGAGCAACCTCGACCGACACGATAAGATGAAAACAAGAAAATATCAGCACAAACATGAATATTAGCACCGGTGTCAACCCACCACTCGGTGATTGACAAACAGAAAGAAGCGTAGGTAAATAATTACCGTACTCGATGTTCCTCCAGCATCACTAATAACCATGTTGGCGCACTTCTCTTCGCTTATCCTTGCGATCTGGACAATCCTTAGCCCAATGGCGAATCACCGCACACAAAGCAACTGCCCTTTCCTTTGCCTTTCTTCTTAAACTCGGTGGTAGCCTTGGGCTTGACAAAAGGCTTATTTTTCTTTTGTTGTGGAAAGCTCGAGGATTCTTCTTCGCACCAAATTGGCGCTAGAACCTCCTCAAGACAACTTTCTTGCCACGAGTATCTTTTGCCCTCGCCTTCTCTTCAACACCAAGAGTGCCAATGAGATCGTGAACATCGAACTCCCGCCTCTTGTGCTTTAGAGAAGTAGCAAAATCCGACCAAGAGGGTGGTAACTTAGCGATAATACCGCCACCACAAACTTGTCCTGAACTCGCACTTATTGTTCTCAAGCTCCTTTGCGGCGCACTGAATCTCATGAGCTTGCTCTACTACAGAATGGTCATCGACCATCTTGTAGTCATAGAACTGCTCCATGACATACACTCACGCCCGCATCGAAACTCGAACTTGGCCTCAAGTGCATTCCACATATCTTTTCCGTAGGCAAATGCATGTACACATCCACAATGTTATCCGCGAATGTTGACAAGCGCACCTCGGAAAAAGTTATCCGCTACATTGAACTTGCGTTCATCCTCATCGATGAGGCTCGTGGGCTTTCCTTGTGCAACATGAAAACATTCCATGGCGAGAAACCACGGATCGCGCGTGCACGCCATCTCTTAAAATTTGAACCATCAAACGGAGGGTGTGGCTTAAGCGACGCAGCAAAGCCAACTACCGAAAAAGACCTATCAAGTTTTTGGATTGTTGAATATGTAGTCAATTTTCGGCATATTTTAATCCAGAAATTCAGCATATAAAATATGACATAAACAAGTATGAGTGATCTATCATCGACGTATTTATATTCGCTAACGAATAAGCTAACAGAAACATCTATTAACATATTCATAGCGCACAGAAACAAATACACCAGAAAAGGTTCGGATTATACCCTCGGGCGGGGCCAGTGCCGGAGACACCGGAGGCGCCGTTACCATCAGTCGTCATGATGGCCTATTCGATGTAGTCGATCAAGGCGTGATGCGGAAGAAGCTTGATGCGGAAGATGTTCGCGATGCGATCCGCGAACGATTCACCACCGGGAAGAAGACGTCGCAGATTGAGTAGTCGCACGATGCGCTCCCAAAACTTGATCGCCCGTCTACCCGCAGTACACAAACGGACGGTTCCGAGGCCTACTCGCCGAAACTTGTGCGCGCAAGGTTCGGACCGAGATTGCAGAGAGCGCGAAAAGAGCCCTCTTTGTAACAAAAAGCGAAGAGACCGTAATCGCAGCCATTATTCACTAGTAACAACCATTACTCAAAGTAACCACACCATAATCGTGCACCGTTATCGCCACCATCGATGCGTTCGTTTTCGAATAGATAAAGAAAACGCGTCCGCACTCGACACGCCTGGCACAGACACACACACCGCACCGCGCGCGCATGATGCGGCGCGCGCGCGGCGGCGAGCGAGCGTGTAATGGCTCTCTCCAATTCCACAAGTGGGTTACCACATTCCACCTTTTAAAGTGGTGTAACTCCCATTCAATTCTCCATATGGGACTAAACAATTTTCTACCTAGCATTAGTTATGGGCCTAGGAATTTCATTTGATTAATTGCTAAATTAAAATGGATCAATCCCAATTAATCCAACACCGAACAGGCCCGGAATGGAAAAGTCCATGCTCCTCGAAGCTGAAATGATGATTTGCTCTACTTTTTTTGTAAGGTCTGATTTGCTCTACTTAATGTGATCTTGATTTTTACTGGTGTTGAAATCCTTGCAGCAACACCCCTTCAAACAAAGATTGAGAATTTTTTTTTCTAGTAGAGAAGAAAAGGGTGGCTACCTGTGGACTTTTGGCTTATGGCTTTTAAATTCTGTATATTCGCGAGAGATACTATAAAGAGGAAGGTAGTCGTATGTGATTTTGGTCGGTACAACTAAACTCGGTACAATATCTAATACAATCAATTTGTAGACCCTACCTTAAAAAAACACACCGTCTAAAAACAATTACTATAACAAAGTATAAAAGTCATAATACATAAAATGTGCCTAACCCAGCCTACAATAGCAAAAAGTTCTTAACCTTCTCTCTCTCTTGCATTTTTCCCGCTTTCTACCGCTCTCAATTATGGTGAGCCGTGAGGAAAGTGCATCTGCAATGTATAAATTACGTACATATATACCACCATAGTCACTCTCTTCAGAAAAAATCACAGAAGAAAAGAAGGATTGAAGTTGCAGAACGCACGCAAATAACAGGCTTTGCTTCTTGGTGAGCTTTAATTAAGATTTCATTCGCTATACATGGGGTCATGCAGGTTTGCCTTGTGAGTTGTGACAACACAGTTTTCATGTTCATGTTGGCGTTCGTTTCCGTGCTCGCGTAACGTGTTTGTTGGGACGTCCCAACGGTTGGTTTTGGGCCACAGTCATGCCATTATCTGTGTGCATGGGTCCAAGTTTTGGACCATGCTAGTATCCTATGTAGTACTATTAGAGATGGCAACGAACGTAGAGGATATAGGTAGTGCTCGTTTATACCTGTATCCGTGACTCCGATTTACGTCTACGGGTATACCCGCGAAGGACAATGGGTAAAAAATCTCGCCCATACCCGTCACCCGCGGGTACCCATCGCCCGTGACTATACTCATTTATCCGCGAACTGCGAATCACCATCTGAGAGTTGAACTAATGATATGTACATATAAACAGTAGTTGTTGCTGGGAAATATAATAGCTATCTAAAAAGTTTATAACAATCAATAGCAATTAGATATACGTAAAAGTTTATAACAATCAGTAGAAATTAGAGATATTGTTATGGCTACGCCACCTGTCAATCTATATCGTGGGTAAACGGGGCGGGGTGGGTACGGATGAAGCTTACCCATACCCATTTACCCGACGGGTAGAGTGGTCCCCCATTTTCCATACTCGTAGATAAAGATAATATCCCATACCCGGCTCTATTAGAGTATTTACTTAGGAGTAAACGGGCATAATTGCCATCCCTAGTACTACTAGTCCTAGTTGCTGCTTTCTCTCACTGCACTACACCAGCTGATGCTTTCGATAAGGGATGGTTGCTTTTGATGAAAGAGATACTACTGCTGTCTTAAAAAATGCCCCAATCTTCTTCACTAGTTCTAGTTTTAAGATGTTTCAGTTTCTAGCTTATTTTAATTTATAATTTATTTAAATCAAAAACTACTTAAAACATGTTAATTTTTAATTTCAATTTGTTTTATCTTTTTGGTTTTTTTCTTTTTTCCTCTTATTCCTTTGTATTATATGTAACCATATAACGGTTTTTTTATATTTTTTCTCAGAAAAAACTAATAACCGCTATAATACAATTTTAGTCATAAACCAAAAGACATAACCAAAAACTAAAGCCATAAGCCAATTAGAGCGGAGCCCACCTTTTCAAGGTTCCTTTTTTTTTTTGCCAGATAGGTTGCTCATTCCTTCTTAAAAATTTGTTAGACAGATGCCCGTTAGGTTCCTCGTTCCTACTTAAGAAATTTGTTACAAGCCAGCAAGCGCATATTCTCCCGTGCCCAGACATCATGATACACGTTCCTACGTTGGTGACTTGGTCCGTGTATTACAAGTGCCGTCCGATTATCCATATTCTTTTGGAAAATCAGGGGTAAACAAACTCGGAAACGGCTGGTGGTTTTCCTGGCAGAAATGCTGGCTACGATGTTTCAGAAAGGCTATCAGGCACAGACAAGCGGCAACGGTGCATAACTGCTGTGCTTGATGGGACAGATAATTTACAGCATTAAGCAATCTCATCAGAGCAAATACCTAAACTGCAACTGTCATCAAAGCAAGTTCCTTAGCTGCGGTCGATGGCCTTTATGAGCGGCGTTCCGCTGTTACTACTTAAGAAATGTGCTTACTCTATTTGATGTTTCATAATTCACACACTAATTCTGTTCTTCAAACTAAAAAGTAGTTCCTCTCTGAGAAGTATCACCTTAATCCTCAAAACTACCCATTACAAACAGGTTCATGAAGGCATGGAGCAGGTCATGGAAAACCCCGTGAATCAAGTGATGCAGCCCAGCTCAAATATTATTGCTCCAACACTCTTATTCAGGCGAAGGATGAATACACAACAAGGAGATTTACAAGCATCAATCACCTTCCCTTTCTCCTATCCTTTTCCCGGTCTCTGCTTCTATCATAGTAGTCAATCCTCCCTCGGCCTGCACTTTTTTCACGAACCCTGTCTCTCTCGACATCATTACCATGTGATCTGTCACTGTTGCCATTCTGCTCTCGGTCTCTCTCCAGTGACTTCCTCGAAGGACTACGGCTCCTGCTCAGGCTCCGACGCCGCTTCCTGGAAGAATCACGAGCATCATCATGCCTTTCTTTCCGCTCCAATGGCAATGATGTTCTCTCTGCAATATAGAATAATATTTGCATATAAGGAACATCACAGCAAACACCATTGAACCAAAATATTTAAGTAAAGGGTACAGCATGGTTCATTGTTATCAAATAAACTATTAAGTGAAGGTGCAAAATATGTTTCAATAATGGAGATGTATGTGCCAAAGCAACAGAAATGCTATTATCAAATAAGCAGGATATATCCTTCCCGCCTTCTTACATACCAGAAGACCGCCTGTTGTTTGCCCCATCAGTTGAAGATAAACCATATTCAGACTGAAGACGCCTACGGTGGCTAGCAACCTTCTTCTCAATCTCCTCCATGTTCCTCAAACCCTTCTCCTCAAGAGATTCACGATACTGCATGACAGCAATCTCAATCTGCCTCAACTTCTGCCTGCAGATCAGAAGACATTGCAATTACAGTTAAAAAATGTGCTTGCCTAACAAATGATATAAAAGTTGGTCATGAAATGGTAAAATGATTAAACATGGGGAAAAGTACCTATGCTCTTCATCAACAATTGTATCTGGGTGATGGCTTGTGTGATCACTACTACCGTCTGTTGCATCAGCCTTCCCAGGATCACCAGCAGTATCGCTTCCAGATGAATAGCTTAATCCCAAGCCTCGACCACCTTTTCTATCTTCATCATCGCTGTCGCCATCTTCTCGACTCCATTTAGAAGCTGGCAAAACAGGATCAACTTTTAGCTTCTTGCTTGGAACTGATTGAAGTTCAGTCAATGCAGACTCTCTAGAGCGTCCTTGGCCTGTTTCCCTACTGTGATGAGAGCGCCCCAATATATCTGATTCATCATCACCAGTTCCAGGTCTCAAAGCACTACGAGCGTTCACACTAATTTCCTCTCTTCCAGTTTTATGCGGTTCACCATGTCCATATTTCATGTCAACATCTTTCTTCTCGTACACCCGCTCCTTCTCAGCCTCTTCCAAGTTAAGCAACCTGGCAACCATCATCTCTTTACCACCGCATAGTGAGAGGCCATTATGTCTGCAACGCCGTTCAAGTTCAGCTAGTGGAAGCCCTAGCAGCTCCTTTGTTGCTGCTGCTTTTCCTGTGGCCAAGGCACCATCTTCATTAAGCCTAAATCCATCATTGCCATTCTCAGATCTAGTTTTATTTTCAATTTCAGGTGCATCGCCACATAGACAGTGAAACGGGATGACCCCAGAATTGCCTGATCTAAGAAAGGTAGCTCTCAGCCCATTCAGATATGCATCGGAAAACAAGAACCAGTCTGCCCATACTTGCAGAACTTTCAAAACCCTCTCCTGCAGAGTAGTAATAAATAAGTGCTTACATGTAAGAACATCAAAGAAAAGAATAAACTCAGGTACTCAACAAATAGAGCAATACAAGTAACCTTCAGTGCTTCAGCAGTAATCCTTCCTGTGATACTGCGATACAAGTCATTGAAGCTCTCCATAACATCAGGTATAGCAGCCTCAAACTTGGTTCGGAACGCAGAAGCATTCTTCACGGGAGCACTACTGTTATGAAGGATGTCAGACACAAGCATAAGCCGGGCGACCTTGGTTGGGATAGGCGTTTCCTTAAGTGTCAAAGATTCTGTAAGAACCTCGACAATCTGAATATACAAGACAAGCATCAATGAGTAGAGTACTCAAGCAATGTGAACTGCATAAGATTATTAAAATATACTGCAATATCAAGTAGGCCTCTGAAGTCCGAATTCACATAAAATAAATGAAAACTAAGCAGAGAACAAAACATATACAATTATACAAACAACCAGAAGGTCCAAAGTCCCAATAGTCAATGTGTATCACGCAAACAATGCTCAAGGAATAAACAAGTGTCAATTGAATGATGGATGTGATAGTTCTTTTGGACTACAGGATTCGCATAAAGTTCTTTTGGACTACAGGATTGCTCCGCATAAAACCTAACTATGCACTGCTAACCCTGACAGCATCTTCTTCATTCTAACTAATTGTGGCTATAGTTTCATAACAAAAGATAGCATTTCATCAATCAATGTTCACTCTAGATGTTACCGATTTTACCCGTTTTTCATTCTTTACTCTCCTTAGACATATATCTCATCAAAAGGGGTATGCTTCATACAGACAGTTCATGCTAGTGTAAGTGTAACCACATGAATCCCTGTAGCCCATGACCTCAAGGTTGTTAACTCAATGATCAAGCTATTAGCTGATCTCAATGTGGTTACAAGTCATTAAGTTTTTCAGGTAGGCCAGTTCAGAGAGAAAGGGAGAAAAGAGTAGCAAAACATGTGAAACAGATGCAACCTAAACCAGTGAATTCGTAATCTCAAGTTCAAAGTAAAAGAAAACAAAAGGAGAAATCGGCTCTTTAAGTCAAATGTGACATAAGGTAGGCATTACCTCTCCAGCTGCATCAGCATTATCCAAGGCAAATCCCATAGCCTCCTTTATCTGACTCCTCTCTAATGTCAATGCCCGAAGCATGTCCTCAAATTCATCACGCTGTGAATCAGTCAATGTACGCTCCACTTCAACACGCTGGAGAAAGAGATGGCAAATTAGTCTTGTAATAGTACAAAATCATTTGCACCATCATGCAAAGTAATAAAGTCTCTGACAAGGTCAACAAACTCTTACCCTGCTTCTACCAGCTGCAAAAGTAGATTCTTTTTCATGATCTGGACTTCTGCTGGATGGCAAAGCAGGTGGAACCCATCTGAAATAACATATTTAATACAGCATTGTGTCACCACATAGTCAATAAGCACAGGACCAACACATAATGGAAAATCATTGTGCACTCCTATTACCTTCCACTTCCCGTGATCATGATAAATGGTTCTGTTCGCCATCGTTGTAAAGTATCACCCTGTGTTCCAATATCATAAGCAGTTAATTGTTAGCGCTCTATCAGTACAATGATTTGCATATAGCTTATACATACATATGTTTTACAGATGCAAGAACTTAAGCGGGAGGTTCCTAAAAAGATCTTTTCCAGCCAATATTAGGATATTAAGCCAAATTCTAGAGAGCTAGCTAAAAAGTTCCAAAGTAATAAATTTCAATAAACTAAAAGATTGTTCAATTTGATCATTTAATAGGTTTCGACTGAGCAAACATATACAATGCAAACATGTCCTAATGATCAAACAATCATATTGCAATCAACGATACTAGAAAAGACAAAGTAATTAAGACAGAAAGCTTTTATTATCACCACTTCGAACAGCGAATTGCAGGTTCGAATGGATAACACAGATATAAACTATCTTCTATTGCTAGATCATAGTGGAGGTAGCAATAAAAAATTTAGCAACACAAACATCGTCAGGTACCTGAGCAAAGGAGTATAACCTCCAAACATAGTATGTGTGCTCTTTTGATTTAAGATCAAACAAGAAGCTAAATAAAGAATTTCCCCGCCCTCTCTCCATTACAGCTTGTTCGAAAGCACATCCACCATCAAGTACATGAAGAGCCATTGTGTCAATCACATGCCGAAGATGTGTATCATCTGGTGAAGCAACCACTATATCAGGAACGTTCGGTGTAAGGACCTGTACCAAATGAATCCACAAATTGAAGTACAAAATCAAATTTAATGCAAAATAACAACATATCATGCAGCTGGCTAACTGCCAATATCCTTTTCATGCAACTGGCTAACTGCCAATATCCTTTTTCAAGACTAAACTTTCTGGATTTGCCTACTTGAGGGTTCAGAAACAACAATGGAGCTACAAATTATATCTGGGCTTATGAGATATTAAAGAACATGACTGGCAAAGTTACATACAAGGCAGTGGTGGTGAATATCCTGGAAAGGACTACACAATTGGTGTGCCAACTAAGGAAGATGAAAGAACATTCCAGACATTAAGATGTATGCAACAAGGTAAGTAATGAACAAGGTTATTAAGGCGGTAAGGCGAGGTAAGGCGATCCACCCCCCTCACACCTTTTAAGCGGTAAGGCGTGAGGCGAGGCGACGCCTTACACACATCGTAAGGCGAAGAAAACAGAGTTCGGAAGAAGTAAATTGGAAGAAATCCAAAGGGAGAGAAGGATCTAAAAGGACTTATTTGCAATTTTATAGAACTCTAAAGAGTAAATTGCAAAAATACCGAACATATCATCCCTTTTAACCCTAGCATCGCACACTCGTCCGCCGTCGCTACATCTCATCTCTCGCTCGCTCACTCGTCGGCTGTCGCTGCACTCATCTCATCAGAGCAGACCGACGAGATCCCTCATCTCTCGCTCACTCCTCTATCTCGCGCAGCTCTCTGGCGCCTCACTGCCTCTCCTCGGCGATTCCGCCTCCCCCTCGGTCCCTCCCTTCTCCCGCCTCCCCTCGGTGGCTCCGCGCCTCCGCCTCCTCCCCTCGATGGCTCCGCTCCCTCTTCCTGCCGCCACTAGACTCGCCGCCCGGAGAAGCAGGAGGCGGCGCCACGCGAGACCGAGGCCGCGAGCGCGCGAGGCGATGGATCTGGCGGCGGCGACGGCGGATCCGGCCGCGGCGGCGGCGCGAGGCGATGGATCCGACGGCGGCGGCGGCGGATCTGGCTGCGGCGGCAGCGAAGCGATGGATCCGGCAATGGCGGCGGTAGATCCGGCTGAGGCGACGGCGGATACGGCAAGGCGGGGCGACGCCTTGCCTCCTGGGAGCGCCTTACCGCTTAGGCGACGCTTAAGCGTCGCCTAAGCGACGCCTTGATAAGCTTGGTAATGAATTTTCTCTTGGTCTATACAATTCAAGCACTTAAATACTTCTTTTAGAGAGAGAGAGAGAGAGAGAGTGAGAACTCAAACGGGCAGCATTGTGAATTATGAACCATTCATCCTTCAAAGCAAAACATGGGAAAATTTTAGATGATATTGCTTTTATGACAACAAGATGACCTGGATAGCAAGACCACTACGCAAGGACAGATGCATATAGCAATATTGCAAAATCACAAAAGAAAAAAATTGACATCCCGCAACAAAGAGCAGGAAGAAAAGATTATGTAAGAAGTTCCCTACCAGCTCTGAGGTTTGTGGTGTAACAGATGCAACAGGTGGGCCACCAGGACCAGATATGATGACAGTACTACCCTGTATAAAATATTAAAGTTAAAAGGTCACCAACGACAATTCATGTGGGCAACAACAAGAACATGCCATTCTATTTAAAACTTGTAAAAATATTATGAAAAAGTTAGCTGAACATATAAATATTGATATAACACAAAGGGCGAAAGAAGCAACCTCCTTATTTCTGATTGCCATGTGTCCTGGGGGGGGAGCAGGCAGTGCCTGTGATGGAAGAGCAACAGATTTACCCCACCCAATCTTCAGCTCATAGTCATACACAACAACACCTGAAATGAATCATTTAAATGAATTGGAACCAAGAATAGAAGTAGTATTTTGAAAGCAAGTATAGAAGTAACATTTCAAGGTCCTGAAGAAAAATGGGCAAACATGGTGCCTGCCACCAGCCCACCACATGAAAGTGCACAGTAACCTTGCATTTCATCCTTGGCTGCCTGTCCATCTGCTCTATTCATGAAGGCAACAAAACCACAATTCCTTTGCCTTCTGCGTTCCTCTTCTGTTCGAGGCCACATAATCTTGACACTAGCAATAGGTCCAAACCGACCAAACGTCCTCAAAAGAAAATTCTCATCCACCTAACATCATATAGTTCACCATTAAGCTAACCATGTTGCATATAAACTTGAAATTATGTTTGGACAGAACATGTGCAGTTGAGAAAATCAACCTTGGGAGAGAGATTGCCAACATATAAGTTTGTCGTTTGTGGATCCCCATCATCAAATGATCCTGGAAATCTCCCAATGGGATCAAATTCATCTGGTAGTTCATCAAAACGGCTGGTGGGCTACAGGAAAAAGCTTCAAACATCAATATAACACACTAATAATATTACAAAGATTTCTTGAGAAAAGGCTGTGAATTAATCACTAAATTTTTCTTATGAGATGGAAATCTAATTTAAAGAATTCCTAGGAGTTGCAGATAAGCTAGAAACATTGGTGTTCTACATTCTAGTCAATTAACAGAGAACATATCAACAAACTAAACATAATCTAAATTACTCTGTAGGTATATTTAAAATGCTGTCTAGTGGAAAGAGCCAAAAGGTCGATTTTAACACATATGTAAGTACATACTGCGGAGGTGTCACTGTGCCGACCCTCACGCCTTTCCCGAAGCTCTTGCTCAAACTTGAGTTCCTCCAAGAACTTATCTATTACTCTTGGCTTTCCTTTGTCCTTTTCCTTTGGCCGCTCCACTTCCTTCTGCATGCCAAGATAATCATTAAACAAAGAACTATACTGACTACTGAGACAATCATAAGAATAATGAAAGTGTCCTAACCTTTTTCTCTGGCTCTTTCCCAAATGATGGTGGCAAAAAAGATGGAACATACCTGGATAAAAGTATACTATGTATAAGGTATCTATCACACTCATAAGTTAGATTATGCCATGTATCATATGTAAAGATAGATGACACGGGATGAAAAATGACAAAAACAAGAGGATAGAAGCAATTCGCCCAAAAAATGGCGACAGGGTGAATTACTAAATAGACCTACTGCCTTACCTATAGGGTTATTTTGGATACTCTCAGTTCGATTAACAGAACTTTCGCCTTCCTCTACTTTGGCGTATTTTCTCTTTTTGAAATCGTGTTTATCCAATATACACATCATAGTATTTTAGATTTCTGATGTTTGAAGCGATCACATTTTACATAAAAAGTATAGTTAATCCTAAAGCTTACACTTATAGACCATTGCCTGCAATGATTTAGTGGACACCACAGAGCATTTGTAACTTACTCTAGCATGACTGCATGAGTACACAAGGGGAGTCACTTATTCTACCATGAGAACACAAGGGGGGTCCAAAAAATAAATGAGTTAAGACTCGTTTGGCATCGTTGGCTTTTCAAAAGCACTTGCATTTTTTCTACTTTTGGATAAAATGATTAGTTGAAAGCATTGGTTTTAGAGCCATAACAGCCAAATCTTAATTTAATTAGTAAAAACTCATAACTAACAAAAATCCACAGTGCAGCGCAGCATAGAAACCACAAAGTAGCCCTAAATCAGTAAATCTAGATTACATCAAACTCCAATACAGTTCCCCATCCCTATAATTAGCTAAAATCAAATCTTCACCACAATCCATATACTCATTAACTTGATTGGGTAGGTTCTGCAAAAGTATGAGTATTTCCTCACAATGCTGCATATGTACAGAACATTCGTAATAAACTGAAAATGTTTCTAAATTGTGCAAGAAGAAGATACCACCTCACAATAAAACAGGGTAATTTCATATTAAACACTTGAATATGTTGATCATAAAGTAAATATACAATTATTTTTATTGGAAGTAACAACAGTATTAGAATTATTTGATTTCTAGTCAACTACATGACGTTACAGGATAGTATTATCAGTAGTCTCAATCATATTCTGATTCCAAAATTTTCCCTACTTCATACACGAATTGTTCCACACAGCTGCAGATGTAGATTGTACGATTCTGAGACCTGGCTCAAGATTCTAGAAACTACAGTCAGCATTTCTGGCAATTGAAATGAATTTGTAAATTCTTGCAGGATCACCCCCAAAGACATCATGAGCCATCATTATCAAGATGCAACATGGGTACTCTCCATACTCAGTACAACACTTGCATACTATCTACGAGCAGGAATCTTTTTTACATAGACATAGAACTAGAAGTAATTGTCATGCCAAAAGGGTACAATGAACAAGAGCTGCGAAAAATGAGATACGCAAATGCAAGTTAAAGGTCGTATCATGAGTCGAGACAATTCAATGATTCATGGGTAGGTACCTAGCCATCAGTTACAATCATGTGGATATTAATACGAAAGGAATCTAAGGCCTCCGAGGATTAGACAGGGTCTATAAGCCTCTACAAAACGTTCATTTTTACGAACACAACATAACTGTATCAAAGTCATAGCCATAGTACTGAAAAGGCCAAAATATAAGTTATGTAATATTAGTATGAGCCTAAGCAGCAAGCCAACAATAATGGATTGCTCTGTCAAGATGGTGTACGCAACCATAGTCAGCACTACAGCATAAATGCTAATGCAATACAAAACATGAAAAAGGTGGCATGGCTATTCATAAGACCTGCCAAGACTAATTTCTTCTTCAGACCACCCTTCATCTTTTAAATGCATTCAGCACTTGATAATAGTTCAAAGTTAAATGAGCAGACAATTCACAAATCATAGTCATAACGAATAGTAAATTAGTATATAGCACAAAACATTTAAAAACAGCCTGTGGTTGGTCTCTGAATTCCGATTATATTGGCCACATGACTGTCTATGTAGCAGTGGTACCACAAGATACCATCTTCTAGAAATCAAGTATTTTTGCCGTTTACCTACTGCCCTTCTTTGGAACAGACCCCCCATCTTTGGACTTTCCACCTGCCATTGCCGAATGAATAAAAAGGCCGGTCTCTTGATTAATTGGAACAATAAAAGAAACAATGCATATATCCATCATGATTGGTATTGAAACTACAAACTGGGGAGGCAACTATGGCAAAGTATAGGAAAATTAAAACCCCTATCACTAACCTTCAGAATCAGTCCTCAGCTTGGCATTGGGATCAATCACACCCCCTCGGACAAACTTCGACCCAGACATGCTTTCACCCTTGAATGACTCGACAAACTCTGCGTACACACGTGCCGCTTCATCTTCCTCCTTCTTCACATACCAAAAGCAGTTAAAATCAGACATGAATGGAAAGTACGTGTAAAAAAGAAACAATTAGCAATGTTTCTGGAAGGTTAAAAGGGACTCAAACCCCTGACCTTCTTCCTCGCCTCCTCATTCTCCTTATACCGGTGAAACGCAAGCTTCTTCGAACTCATATGGACACTAGCATACAATCATCACCAGAGCATCAGATCCAAGCACTTCAAACGTTTCTACCACCCTATATATCATCAAAATCAAATCCAACTTACTATAAAAAGGGAAAAACACATACGCACACATAACTCATGAACACTAAAGTGATTGCAGCCACTCTGACGCAATGAGCAATGGTTCCAAATCAAAAATCTACGGCGAAACTTAACCTACCATCAGCTCATCACACGTCACAAATCGCCACTAACCCCACGCAGACCCGCCCCTAGACACAAACCTATGCACGCACGTGCGCACCTTCCAAAACGCCAGACACAGACCGTAAAGGAGTCGAGAAAAATCGTAGGGGGAAAAACCGCCCGCGAGTAACCGAAACCCTAGCCCAGCGCCACCGCCGCGGAAAACCAAGGCCCAACAGAACGAGAAGCAGGCGCACGAGCTCTACACCAGCAGCACCTAGAACCGGGTGACACCAGCCACTCCGTCGAACAAACCCTAGCAATCGGACGCGAGATGGGGGTAAACGATCGATGAGCGCTTACCTTGCGCCCGGCGGCGAGGTGGACCGAATCGGGCGCCGATTCGGAGGGTCTCTAGGGTTTCGGCTCGCCGCGGAAGGAGGCGGAGGCGCTACCGAGGTCGGAGCGGAACGCGAGTCGCGGGTCGCGACGCGAGAGGCGGCTCGAGCGCTTTTGCACCTTGCGCGCAACCCGGACTCCGGAACGACTGGCGCGGTTGTTTTGGGCCGGGCCGTATAGGGGAATAGGTTGGGCTCTTTGCAGCCCAACTGCGTTTGCCGAGGTGTTTAACGCTGGGCCGAATCGGGTATATGTATAGGTTTAGTTGGCCCGTTGGGCTGGTTTCTGGAGGCAGCTTGCGTTGTAACCCCGTTTGGAACGCGGTAGTTTTTTTCCCCCTCGAATTCCTGCGGAAATCCAACGGTTTCTACGGTGAACTTTCAGCGGAATTCCTGCGTCCAAATGGAGGCAAGAGTTAAGGATCATGGATGCCATCAAAATTCAGAGGGGCCTGTGGAAGGAGAGGGAGTGATGCCACGCCTGGTTCGTTTAACTTATAACTTATATTTTTCTTCGAACAAATAAATGGAATGGTTTCTCCGCTGTCTTTTTGAAGCGGTTTATCAGGATAGTCTTTTTGAAACTGCTTATCGACTTATCGATATTCGATTCGTTTGTATAAACGCTCGTATTAAGACTAAAAATATCAGCCATAGCTATAAGCGGTAGCAAAAAGAACACACCCACCGTCGGTTTCATGCCGCTGATAACTTAAAAGCACTGTTTGCGGGAGCTTCAGCGTAAGCTATGGTGGTGAAGAGAGGCTTAGCTTACTCCAAGAGCTGGGTTCTCCAAAAAGCTAGTGGAGGGAGCTGCATCATGCTCCATCTTCTCAGTCCAAGACAAATTACGCTGACGAGTGACTTACAAAGGCTTTTCAAGATGAAGCTAGCTGAAACTCTCCAAAACACCTGTGTGTGTGTGTGTGTGATGTCGATAATTAATGGAGAAGCTATTTGAGTCAGAGATGCCCTTCGAATTTCCAACGGGCCTCACAAAAACTCAAGGAAACAACAAGACGTGCTTGTTTCTCTGGAAAAGAGCAACCGGTGCTCCATAACGGTATACTCCACGTCTCCAATGCATGGATCATGGATGGTTTGGCTTTGGCACGAGCAGTGGTCCTCGACACGGCAGCTTAATCTGGGTGGCTCAAATCCGACATGGAAAAGGACTCGACGAGATGGATCCATGTGAGGCCTGCCTGCCAGCTGCATACTGCTCGGCTCGGCTGATACACGATCGATCAGTGTCCTATCTCCATGTCTGGTTAACTGACGACAAGGTAAACGTACATATAGTGACTTTAGGTTAACATACTGTAGTACATGTCAGGTGAATCAGATCGATCGGAATTCTGTTTAGTGTTTATATTTCCAAAGCTGTTCTTGTCCGGGCACAGCGATCAACGGGCATAGAAGGTGCTGGGCTTCCGCCGGAATCGGTGAAAGGAAGGACAGCCGGTGGGTTCGATCTCATGCACAGTACACCTACAAATGGAATGATTCTTCTTCTGCCTGTCGACTCTAGTGTAGTCTATTAGCAAGTCGAAGAAGAAGAGTGCTTTTGTTTATCCAGAGTAGGAATTGAGCTGAGCTTGATTATGTGCTGTTGATGTTTAGTTAATTTAGCTTGATAGCAACTATGAGATGCCCCATGCCATTACTAAAGAGTAATAATACTTAGACAACGGATTATTATTCATTTGCTTGGTAAAACATCGCTCCAATGAATAATTGCCTTACTAAAGTTGCGCAGCTGAACTATAATTAGATATTGTGTTTTATTACAATAGTTAGCCACGTAGGGCTGGCTATGGTCTTAAGTACAAATACTTAAATACAAAAGGAGGTATGGATCATCTATATACCCTATCTCCCGACGAGGCGACGCTACTGGTCACCTACTCGTCCCAGCTGTTGTATAGAGCATCCACCTCGCCCTGGTCCTCAGCACGATCATTCTTGTACCCCGTGGCATCCTCGGCACCTGGATATCCCACGTCCCACTCAAGATACTACCCGGTTAGACTAGGATCTAACATAGGAAAGTAATAGTAAAAGTGAGTACTAGTGTACTCACCAAGCATTATTGGCAAAGAATGCACTATATGACTCATCTCTTCCTCGTTATCATATTTTCTAACTCATCTCTTTCTTCATAAACTAGTTTATCAAATTAAGTGAAATTCCAAGTTTTAATTATTGAAAATACTACTAGTGACTCAGTGAGAAGAAATGTCTCTAGTGGTCTCCGAAGCCACCAATCCAAAAGACAAATATGAATTCATGATTTTTATTTTGCACGGCTTGTGCCACTATACGCATAGCTACTCTGAGCTCTCTTAAAACTAGGTATTCCGCATTTCCTTATATGCGATGCAAAGTTCAACGTACGAAACATTTTTCCATGTTATGTTATTAAATCTCCACTCAGCTATTCTTAGTCGGTGACTCAGGGCGATTTCTCACCCCTAACCCGGCACCCACTGACCTCAAGTAGTTGTTGGTTTGGCCGGTTATCCCTTTATTCAACACTCCACCAGTGTTAATATATGTGCCTTGGATCCTCCACTTATGGACTCTATACCGGTCATGGGATTGTGGAGAGAAATAGTAACATAACATGATATCATTTTTCGCCCGTCAAAAATGGGAATATGGCTAATACTTGAGTACGGCCCCCTTTTGTGAGTGAAAGCTGGTTGGTCCTTATGTTATAACCATATGTAAAAGGCCCTAATCTTTTCTTCTCTTTCCTGATTAGGGCATCCTTTACCCTCCTAGTAATTATCTCATACAGTCCAACTGCTCCTCTCAGCTAGATTACTCTTTTACTCTTATCTCTTTCTTTCATCATTTAATTTGAATCGATTTTTGAAATATATTTTTATGCACATAAATAATATATGTTACAGAAATTTAATTTTTACCAAGATAACTAGATAAGTGATCAAAGAATAAGCCTGCCTTTGTAAGCGTAGAAAGCCTCGGTGTCAACCGTGGCCGGATCCACTACTTCTTCCTGCCCCAGTTCGCCTTTTGCATTATAGAGCAGACTTACGGTTTAAAATTTTTAATAACCAAATGATTTTTAATTCTATGAAAATTAGCTAGGGGTGGATTTTAGTAGGCGTTATCTAATTTAATTTTATTGGTCAACCATTTATTTCCAAGTGCCGCGAATTGATTTCACATTTCCCCAGTTTTTATTCTCTTGGTCCATTAGCTCTACTGTCATGGTTCACTAATTCGCACCTCCGGTGCCTAGCTCAATACCTGCATGCACTCAGTGCCAACTATTCTGCACTATCCCAACACGGAACACCAATGCCAAAACACAAGACACCAAACACCCTATCACTATTCACACAACACCACACACCAACACACACGACACCACACAACACCAAACACAACACATGGCATAACCACACACACATGCACAACACAACACCCACACCTACACACCCATTTCCCCTCCCTGGCTCTCTCTCCCTCTCAAATGTGACGTCGTCGCCGCCTCGGGTGCACCGGCTACTGCCCATCGGCTCTCCACCGATGACCCCTTTGTCGATTCCCCTTGCACAGCTCCCCAATTTCCCCCAAGTTCCAAGGCTTGGGTACGGCCTTGACTCAGCAAGGGCTTCCTCGGTGCCAGCTAGGGTGGTGCTACTGGCCATCGGCTTGACACCGGTGGGCTCCCCACCATTTCCCCTGCTTTCTCTCCATTATCCCTTGGTTTTTTTGAGCTCTCGAATTCGGTTACCGTCGGCTTGGGCTTCACCTACTATGGCCGATTCCCTCACCTCCTCTTGTCCTCCTCCGACCGACTCTGGTACCGATGAGGTGGGAATTAGCATAGCTCCGCCGAATCACATTTTTTCACACAGGATGGTTCGATCTACTCGTTCTCTACTCATTTTTGTGATTAATTGCTATTTTTAACTTCTCTTTACTCATGTATGTGCAATTGTTGGGAAGGTTGGTAGTTGTGCAGCCATGACAGGACTTAAGGGTTTGCATGCGGCGAGGAGCATGCAACTTACCAAGGGCACATGGTGGCCATCTGTGGGCTCGCTGTTATGGCATCGTGGCCTTACCAAGTGAGGTACAGGTTGCTTCCCTTCTCCTCAAGCCGTCCTACTTGGCTAGTGCGGCTTGCTGTGTTGTGTGTTATGATGGGTTGTGATGTGAGCAAAAAGGGGATGGTGAGATGACCTACTTCATTTATCAAGCTAGAAATGGAAAGGGGCGATGACGATGGTCGTGGTAGCCATGACGTTCCCCTCACGTGTTCTGTGGTTTAGTCTCTATCAGTTGCGGTCAGCTTGTTGTTCCCCTTCTTGTCCTGGTCAGCTGGAAGTGGTCCCAGCGGTCATTGATGGTTCTACGCCTTCGTGGTCGTCGTCTTTGCTCCTTTGTTTTCCCCAACTCCTTGAGCTCCTCTCACATCCTCTTTCTCACTTCCTCTCTATGGTGTTTTGGACTTGGTGGTGGTGTGGTTGTGCTTGGCTTTGTTCTCTATCTTGGTCAAGAAAGGGAATAGCAG
Organism: Dendrocalamus sinicus; assembly: GCA_036346575.1. Taxonomy (NCBI): domain Eukaryota; kingdom Viridiplantae; phylum Streptophyta; class Magnoliopsida; order Poales; family Poaceae; genus Dendrocalamus; species Dendrocalamus sinicus. The sequence goes on from CM070646.1 coordinate 16,281,060, forward strand.
TGTGGTTCTTGTCCTTGCCTTAATTAGCCTTTGGTTGGGGGAAGAAATGAGCTGGGGATGAGATGAGGTAGAGTGAATGCTCTCTGTAGTTGGCTTACTCAAGAAGAGGGAGGAACTGGCTGGTTTCTCTCTCTAGATGTGCATTGGTTTGATCTTATCCTCTTTACTCTCTTAGTTGGCTGTGTACTGGCTTCGGCCTTATCCCTCTTGCTCTCTCGGTTGGCTCTTGATTTTTGCCGAATGATAAGATCCACTTAAATAAGAGGTGTCGGTCAGCCCTGATATCTTGATGAGCACTAATGGTTTCGGTATTCTTAAACCGAACGGGTTTTGACGACAAACTATATCTCTTTCTTTTTATTCTCTCTTGGATTGCTTTTATCCTATGCGTTTGGATTAAAAAAAATTGCAGGGTTTCAGTTTGGTCGTTGGAATGCTACTACTCGAGAATGCATGAAAAAGAAACTATAAAACAATGAATGATGCGATTGTAATTTTTATTTCCTCTTCTAATGCAATGTTTGTAATTTCTTTACTTCTAGATGCAAAATTTGTATTCTGTAATTATCCAAGTATTGTAATAAATTTATTTTGCTTACAAGAGTTGTGTTTAAATTAATGTAATTCACTGTGTTGTAATTAATTTAATTGCTTCTTAATTACTATTAATAAAGTTAATTTTACTGTGAGCATTAGTTAAAAGTTCATATTATTTCAAACTAGTCCATAGTTTAAGCACCAGAAGCTATTTTTTTACTTTTATGCTCTAGCACCATCACGAAACATTACAGTTGCCTAATAACAATTTTTTTGTTTTAGCCCTATTGTGCCATTTTAATTTTAAAATTAGCCTTTGTACGGTACGAAATTATAAATCTAACTCCGTATGGAGTGCGAAAGAACCAGCTACCGATGCATAACTCCTACCGCACCACCTGATCATGACAACATTCGGCCACTACAAAGACAAAGCAGCCCAAGACGATAGGTGGTGGGCGTGGACCAGATCGCAACTGCGTGCCACGGTTCCGCGGCAGGGGACTAGGACTGTACGTGAAGCCTTGCAAGAGTCTGCATTTTTCATCCAAATTAAAGCCACAAGTGCTTTTCTTCATTAAGAAAACTAAACACAAAAAACTATTTTCGTATGGCCAACAAGTGGAGACTGTAGACCCTAAATTGACTGCTCATACCAACATCATTAATTCCCTGACCCCTCCAACTTTTATATCAAATCAAAGGATTTCCATTGATAGCCCTGCTCGGTTGGGCTTTTGGCTGAAACCTTATGGCTTAAACTACTGTAGTAGCTGAAAAAAGCACTGTAGCGGCTGAAGGAAGTACTGTAGCAGCTGAAATGATGTAACTACTGTTCCAATGAGCTGAGAGCTCCAGAGGGAACACTGCGCAAGTTGTAACGACGTTGTAATCGAAAACTACGACATTACTTAGGCCGAAACGCCATACACATGACTTTGGTGAGATGGGACAAATGGCCGAACATGTGCAACGAACATACAAGGGAAACATATAGCGTTAAACCACCAATAACGCTACTATGAAGTCACGTGTCATGTTCATGAACTCAGCGTCCATGCCTGGCGGCGGCCCGGACGGGTGGTAAGCGGGCAGTGTGGAAGGTCCTGCAGCCTGCGCTGCCATGTTCCCAGAAGCCCCCTGCGGACAACTCGTAGTCGATGATAAAGTTGTGCAACGCCATGCAAGCTGTGATGATGCCCCATTGCATGCGACCCTTGTACTTCAGAATCTTGTCGAGAATGCGCATACTTGCAGAAACACATGGGTACTCTCATCGGTCCAGGTCACCGGGGCATCTGCAGGCATCGCGGCCAAGCGCGGTTGGGACATGCAGGAAGTTGTGCACGGTACACAACCGTAAAGCAACAAAAATTCAGCGGAACGATATACATGGAAGGGTTGGCATGCGACAAGGGTGTACCTCGAAGTGGGTGCGACGACGGATCTGGGAGTGGCGTTCGGCTCGGAGGGGCACAGCGACGAAGCTGTGACGGTTGGGGAGGATGGCCGAGCTGCGACGGTTGGGGGGATGGCTGAGATGTGGGCATGCCACTTGGCGACGCCGGCGTGGAGGGGGAGGGCGACGGCGCCGTGGAGGGGGACGCCGATGCCACTGCGGAGGGGGAGGGTGACGCCGCGGTGGAGGGGGACGGCCGAGCTGCCCACCGTGCAAATGTCGGAGTCGCGCGTTGGGCAGCCGCCGTGCAGGGGGACGGCCAAGCTGCGAGTGCCGGACCTGTGGGAGGGCCGCTTGTCGACGCCGCCGCAGAGGCGCTCGGTCGGCCGCCGCGGACAGGCACGGGGATGGAGGTGCGACGGGGGGTGGGGATGGCCGAGCTGGCCTCGGCTGATGCGGTTGCCACGGCGGCTGGCGGGGGGGCAGAGTGGCGACTGTCGAGGGAGCTGCCGAACGGGCCGACGCATTCAACAGAGGGGATGGACTGGGGAGCTATGGTCAGTGGCCAAGTTAATGCAGTTTCAGGCTTCGGGGGGCTTCGGCTTCTACGTACGGCTTCGGCTCCATTTACTGTAGCCGCTCGTGAAAGCCCGTTGCCGCATCCTGTAGCCGAAGCTATACTGAGCAGATCCCTAAGGTGGAGTAATATTCCTAACATTCTCCATCTAGAGAATTCGCATGTGACCTTCATATCATCTATTATTAATCCCACTCGTTTCCCACACCTAAAACTTAATTAGGCCCCAAACTAATAACACCTCAGCTTTGATCAAGTGATGAATGAACCAAACTAACATTTCTTCTTGGATTCGAGATATGGTTGAGATCCTCCCTAGTTTCCATCCTCCCTCTCACTGCCTTTCCACGGAACCGGTTCAATCCTAGATCGCGCGTATTTCCCCTCGCTACCCAACGGAAAATGACGTGCATTACCATGTAATTGGCCATTCATGCATGCAGTGATACTGCTGCTAGTACATGCATGTAGCTAGCCGCCGAGACCAATCGGTGACATGGGCGATTTTTTTTAACGAATAATCCATTTTTATTCAAAATAACACAAATATATCCACGTGAATTTTTTTTTATAGAAATAGGTTCTAGTCGCCGAGACATTGGGCGACTGGAGCATATCGCCCAACGGTCGCGCGACACGCAAGCAATTCGCTGGCCGTTGGACAAATTGATTGCAGTCGCCGAACCGCAAGGCTACTGCTTCCAATCGCCCATCGGTTAGGCAACTGTAACTCCAGTTGTTGAAGAGTTGAGCGACTGAAAGCACATATAAAAGGACCACGCGGTAGAGCGGGTGAGCCCACTCAGCCGCACGGTGAACAGAGGCGATAGAAAGAAAAGAAGCTTAGAGGAGAGGAAAGAAAAGGAGAGGAGAGGAGAGGGAGAGGAAGAATGAGAGGTTTTGCAACTTTTGTGAGGTAATTTTTTTGTATGTTGTAGTTTAAATTTTGTATATGAAGTAGATAGTTTATCTAGTATTAGTATATGTAAAAATTTGTAGAAGTAGTAAAGAATAGTATAACTTTGGTATAGAAAATTTAGTCAATGTAGTTTTAGAAAACTAACAGTCGTAGTAACCTATAGTTGTAGAAAATTTAGTGAACATAGTTGTAGAAAATTAGCATCCTTAGCAAATTAGTACGCATACAAAATTATAGTTGTAGAAAATTTAGTCAACTTTACGTATAAATTAATCCTCTGTACAAATTTGTAGTTATTCAAAATTCAGTCAATATTTTTGTGAGAATTTAATAATTTGCTTTGTTTAAAACAATAATACGTAGCATTTATGATTAATTATGAATGAATATAATATTGTAAGCACATTGAAAAAACACGTGTACTATTATAACTAGTATATAGACATTTAAATCAACATGTCATGTAAATTGTCGAAACCCATTAGAAATTATTTGTAGTAGGGGAGAGCTCAAGTTAATGCTCGAATAGCTAGAAAAGAGCGGCATCTGTGCGCAGTCTTCCGATAGCGAGTTAATGCTATGAGTGTAGTGTAGTTGGTTACAATAGGCGAATGGTCGTTGCAATGCAAATTACAGTACATCAGTACTTCTATAATATTCGATGCGATTTGACTAGTTGCAAAATTGAAAATATATGCAGGCAGACATCAGTAATGCCGATACCCACTACATTAAAATCGCATTACCGTGTTGACACCGTTCGTGAAAGTTCGAACGGTGTTGACTTGAGCAGTTTTGCGCAAGCCACTCTGGTACACCCGGACAACGAGAATGCTCGAATCACGGATGTGATGCACTAGCTCATCCGTAGTTTTTCCTTGGACCCTGAGGTGTGCAGCATCGTTATATATGGGCTTTAGAGCCGGTCTCTCACAAATCTTAGATGTGAGTTGAAAACGTTGATACGCACTGTTGCATGGAAGGGGTTTGTGTAAGGGTGCCGGCGCCGTGGAATGAGTGCATGATGCTTGTGCAACCATGCCCAATAGAAGCTGTGCAGGGTCGTGCGGACAACTATCATCTGGGAGGTGTGAGCAGCTCGAGCGCCCCACATATTGGCAAAGAGAAGGAAGTTGTTCGTGATAAGGTCGATGCGGTATATGGAGGAGAGGGAGAATGATCACGCCATGGTGAGGGTACAGGACAAGCCGATGAAGGGGAGCATATAGAGTACATAGTGCATCAAATGGAGAGTGATGATCAGACGGCTCGGGCTGAAGAGGAGGCTATACAGGAGGACGACGAGAATAGTTCGGATGAGGACGAAGCTCCCATCCTGTAGGAATAAAACTAGTTTGATGCTGAGGGTGTTGCCCCATATGATGAGCACGAATCACCGTGAGAGTATCATGACATAGAGGTTCGATTGTATTCAATGTTTGCTGACAAGGCATTGCTACAGGATTCCATCAAGCTGTGGGCCCTGTCTATGCAGTGAACTTTTCGGGTAATGAAATCTAGCTAGGAGCAGTACACCGTGAAGTGCAAGTAGGACGATTGTCCTTGGAGGTGCACACACGTAGACCGAAGTATGAGACTCACTGGATTATGTCGAACTTGGAGCCGCACTCTTGCATTCTTAGTAGTGTTTTAGCGAGGCATCGTAACCTAACATCCATCTTTATAGCCAATCTGATGTACGGAGAGATAGTGGAGAAGAAAAACATAGAGGCACGCACATCTTGCTAGCTATCGAGAAGAAATTCAAGTATAAAATTAGCTACGCAAAGGCATGGCGTGCAAAGCAGAAGGCGTTGGAAAAATGGTTTGGGTCTTTCAAGGCGGTGTATGAAAATCTTCCTGGTATGCTTTAGGTGTTGCAGGACAAGAACCCGGGCACGTATATCGCTGTGAAGGACAAGCCATCTACAAGGCCGTCAGGTTTTGCGGTATTGCAGAGGGCCTTCTTAGCATTCGGTGTGTGCATCGAGGCATTCAGGCATATGATGCCCATGATCTCAATTGACGGGACCTTTTTGACAGGCAAATACAAGGGCCAGATCTTTACAACCACTGGCATTTATGGCAACAATCAAATTATGTCGCTGGCCATCACATTTGTGAAAGAATTATGATAAATGGTTGTGATTCCTTAGACATGTAAGGGTTGGAGTTGTCGAGGCTCATCATAGTGTGTGCATAATCCATGATCGCCACGCCGAGATTGTGAAGGCCATAAGAAAACTTTAGGAAAACCCCGAGAAGCCCTTCCCCTGGCCGGATATGAGGAACAGATGGTGCATTCGTCATCTAGGGGCGAACTTCTTCAAGCAGTTCCTGAAACAACCATCGATGAAGCTGTTCAAGAGGTTGGCTATGCAGAACCAGCAGACAAAATTGATGCGTTGTGGGCGTTGTTGGACGATCACAGCAGTAAGCATGTCGATGAGAGGAATCGGGGCCAGCCATGCCTGGGGTGACACAACTAGAATGTCTGACAGCACTGGATGAGCCTAACGCAGCTGGTCCGAGGAGGAGGAGCTCAAGGAACATCAAGTGTTTCTCACAATGGATCGAGGGAGAACTATTGGAGAAGTGATCGCTGCTGCACGACATGGACGACACAAGCTATGGCATAATCATGACGTATCTTGCAAAGGTGTACAACTGGATTCTCAGGGGCCTTCATTCTCAGCTCCTCATCACCATCGTGAAAGGTGTTCTGCATAGCACAATTGGCTACTTCAGGGAAAGACATGTGAATGCCACACTTCATGCGGCCAACCTGCGAACATCGTACTCATCGAAAATTATGGTATACATGGAGACGAAGGCATAGAAAGGCCAATTGCATGCGGTGCACGTCAAGGGCAATAAGGAGCATCATTTTGATGTGGTACTCCAGGATATAGCCAAATTTGGGATAGCTCGTGCTCTTGTTACCCACGAGGTATGCCTTAGATATCATAAAAATGAACCAAGTTGCTCATGCAACAAGCCAAAACAATTACACAAGCCATGCTCTCATGTCCTCGCTGCATGCGGGATTGCGAGCATGGATCCTTCGAACTTCATGTTGAAGTACTTCTTCAAGGAAAGGGTGATACATGCATGGTGTGGCGAGCTCAGGGGGTTCAGGGTTGTGGAAAACTTTGCCACCTTGGATATTGCAGGGAGGACCTGGATTCCGGATATTGACATGCTAAAGGGTGGGAAGGTCGGCGACAGAGCCGGGTATTACAAATGATATGGATAAATTGCAAGCCGGAGCACCTAATGCACGCTGCGGGCGATGCGATCAGGAGGGGCAGACAGCTAAACGATACATGTCATATGCTAATCACTAGGCAGACCAGCATGGTTTCTACAACTAGTTGTTGGAGATTAGAAATAAATGTCTATTGTAATCTGTACTTTGTTAGTTGGCAATTTTAACGCGCATATTGTTATACTAATTGTATCGTACATTGCATGTACCATTTGTACAATTGTTATGTTACTTCTCCTTTTTCAATAATGTAGTTGGTATTGTTTCGGTAGCCTACTATTGTTTCCTTTGTTTATTTACATGTTCTATTTACTGTTGCTTTACATGCGATATTTTTTGTTTCACGTAAATGCTAACTTGAATTCATTTTGTAGGTATGGCTCATGAGCTTCGTGGATCGGACTAGCCTTACAGCCTGTTGGACACGCATGTCGATCGGCTACATCGTGTTTCCCGTCATGTCCCGCTTCCAGGGAGTGCAGAGGAACCAGCTGACTTGGGAGTGATCCGGACACGCATACCTCGGGCTATTCCCTCTCGCCCAGATGGTGCAGGCCATCGATGAGGACAGATCGGCCTTGCCTGTGGGTGGGGGTGACAGCGCGAAGCGATCGCGACGCTTCCCGTTCGACCGCTCTCTGCTGACAGCATTGGTGGACCGTTGGCGGCTGGAGGCACACACTTTCCACCTCCCATTCTAGGATATGGCTCCTACTCTACAGGATGTGTCACTGCTGCTCGGCCTTTCCATCACAGGAGTTGCTGCCTTCCTACCGGAGGCCCTGGCTGGCTGGCGCGTGAACCTGCTTGATAGATTCCAGGGAGTCCTTCCACTTGGCGCCATGGAGGAGTACTACATCTTCCCATCGGCTCAAACACACGGGCAGTCAATGGGCTAGCTCTCACAGTTCCAGGTACGTGCCTAGCACCTTTTTTGTTCGATCCTGTATGCTCTCATTTCTGCTGTTCTGTACTAATAACTTTTAACTTTTTGGTTGCATTCAGGTGGAGCAAATGGATCCAACCGTAAACGAGCAGCAGGTCTCGCGGCACTTGGAGGCGTACTTGCTATGGCTGTTTGGTTAGGTGCTCTTCACCACCAGCCACGACAACATTTTATGCGTGCTTCGTCGCTCACGCTAGGGCCATCGCCGAGGGTGAGGCCTCCCAGATTAGCTGGGGTTCGGTCGCGTTTGCCACGACCTATTGCGGCTTGTGCGCTTGCGCTAGGACCAAGGCGAATTCGGCCTCATGGGGTATTCGCTGCTACTGCAACTATGGTCATTCGAGTGCTTCAGCCTTGGACAGCCCATGCTCGAGAACATGACTCCGTATGGGGCCGAGATGTACCTCGGGGGTGATGTTGACCAGCCTACGATGGGTTCTCTCTGGTGTCATCGACGGGTAAGTAGTCTGACATGCAATTATTTCCTTTGTATTAACGATGGTCATACGTAACAACTATTGTTCCTTGCAGGTATAGTTCGTGCACGTCTAGGTCACGCGGGCATATCTGCCCTTCGTGGAGCAGTTCGACCGCCTCACAGCTGACAATGTGCCCTGGGAGCTGTACTCACCTGTGGCACTGCAGAGCCATGCTCCTGACGGGCTGCCCTCACTCTACTGGCACAACCGGGCTTTCTAGCTGACGTGCCGGAAACTCGTGTATGACGTCTTCATTGAGGACTACGTGACGCATCGTGTGATGCGCCAGTTTGGCCTATGTCAGGTCGTTCTAGTACCAGTTGAGCGACCGGTGTTGCAGAGCGTTCACACGTGAGTGACCGCCTCTCAAGAATCTCCTTCTACTGCTTATTAATTTGACGACTAGTAAAGAAATGGTGCCATAAGCAGGTACTCTAGGAAGGGAGTCAAACGCGACAAGGACTAGACGGCGAAGATGGAGAGTTGGACAGCGCAGTGGGAGGGCATGCTTCAAGACTACATGGAGGAGGCCACCCCCTACGACAGTAGCGCGTACGTTGAGTATCTACGCTGGTACCAACCTCGGACATGTACAAGGCTGGTACATGTCATCGACCCGCCCACAGCACACATCGCCGCACTGACAGACACGTACCCCGTGCACCTCGCGCGGATGCTCACGTCACGGTACATTACATCAAATTTGTAAATATTTCCTAACAGCAATGTCACTAAGAGGATTGACCTTTTCGTGTTTTTCTTGTAGGATGACGTCGGTGCTATCATTTGGAGGGAGTCTCGCACCATGGCAATTAAGATCGCCAGTGGGGTGGAGGAGACACAAGAGGAGGTGGTGCACGCTTTGCGTCATGTGCAGGCCTTGGGGCACGTGTAGTCGCTCTGTTGTCATGCATGAGGCTACCGGAGGTCCGCACGCCCGCGCCTAGTGCACACACAATGCGTCCACCGGAGCCGCCCGACCGGCATGGCACCATGTTGGGGCTTTGCTTGGCCACATCCTACACCACGTCAGCCTGACGAGGCCAGGGGGTCAGCCTGGGCACAAGCTCCTACACCGCCAGGGCAGCAGTTTGCCCATCCTCCGTACATCTCTGTCTTCCATATGCAAGGCGCATACTCTGTGTCGTACGTCCCTCCAGACGGCTTCGACCACGCCATGGTGCTAGTTGAGAGTATGCTTCACCTCTTTTTGGTTTTATCCCATCTATTTATCTAATAAACTAACAATTTGCACTGCAGGTCTAGTCCTCCCCGATGAAAGATGTGGGGTCTCCCCGTGCCAGGACAATACAGACTAGTACTTTTCGGATTGGCCGACCAGGCGACGGGCTCCACACCTCGGGCCACACCCTTGGAGGTTCTCTCCGGGAGTGTTCTCTTTGGTGCACCAATGGCCACACAAGCGGTGGTGCAGTCCACTCCTCCAACTTCGGGACATGTGCGATGGTTTTCTGACCGTCTTACCTTGTCGGGGCATCGTCACCCGGTGTTGAGGAAGATAGCCAAGCAGGGTCATGTGGGAGGACGCGGATGCAGAGACGGAGGGGGGCTAGGGTGGCGACGGAGGGGTGGGCTGGGGATGCTGTTGGCGGCAGTTAGTGCTGACCGTACATTTGTTGTTCATGTACTGCTTACGTTTCTTATTTACTTAGTGATGTTTGCAATCTGTTACGAGCTTAGTTGTACTTCTCTTTACCGTATCGATGCCCATACCACTCAATTAATGGTAATTGCACTGACTGTTGGATCGAAATCGGCGACAGAGGGGGGGGTGAATGTCGCTTTTCAAAAATGTGTCCCTCAAAAGTATCCACTTGGAATATCTCCTTCAATAGTTACTGGAACTATGAAGAAGACATGTGCATACTGGAACCTCAACCAACCAGAGAAGAAAGCGAGACGAAAAACAAACGGAAGAGACGGCGCAAGCATCAAAGGGCCGGTCAGATCGCAGTTGTTGGGCCGGTCTGACCGCTCCCTTGCCGCCAGTCAGACTGCCCATATACCACGATCTGACCGGCCTTGAATACCCGATCTGACCACCCTTTATCAACCGGTCTGACCGGCTGTCGATTTCAGAAAACAGCAAGGGCAGATTTTCAGACTGCAATTTGAGAACTTCCTTCAACTGAGAAATTTGAGACTTTCTCTTGATCTACTCAGCCCAGACCAACAAGGAAACACCCAAAATAGCCAAGGGAATCTAGAGAAACAAAAGAAACCATTTCTAGAACAAGAATTTAGGGTTTGAGGCAAAACCCCAAAAAGTACAGAGAGCTGCACTAAAACTCAAATTCCCTGCCAATCTTTAATTGTTTGAACATGAAACCTTGAGAATAGCTATTTAATAGCCTCAGGACTCAAGACACCAAGTCTCATGCTATCTCATGAAGGGAAACAAGAAGGGACAAGAATTCTCTGAAAAGAAACCCTAGAAAAGAAAGAAAAGGGGAGGTTAAAAACAAAAATCTGAGATTAAAATTGGTTTGCTCTCAGGAGTGACAAGCCAAATGGCCTTGGAGCATCTCCTAGATCACAGCAACCCATTTTGCTACTCCTCAGCAAGAAACAAAGCCAAATCACAAAACTCAGAAATCACAGAGAGCAAAAAAGCACAAAGAAGAACATAAGAGACATGAGCATCTCTAATAAAAACATCTCAGATTGATATTGAGGAGAGATGAATGATTACATAGAGTACCAACTCAATCCATCCCTACAACCCCATACATGCTTGGATTGATAGCATAGGCTACATGCCTCTCCTGGGAGAAAACTCACGAAGGGTACCAAGCAAGAACAGAACACCTACTGCTCCATCTCACCAACCCTTACCAACTAAAGCCTCAAAGCAAAACAACCTTCCCAAAGGCCATTTTGACTAAAAGCAAAACCCTAAAGGCCATGCACTCCACCCTCAAGACATCCATGCACCTGGACACACCTCTCCTATTTATAGCCTTCGCTTAACGGGTTTCTCCCTCGCTTTACCCGCTAATCAAAGACCCAAACCGCTTCCTCATGCAGCGTTGCGCTTTTACCGAAACGCCCCTCCTGCACCTTTCGGGAAGCTTCCACATTCCTTGTCGTCCAAGCCTCGCAACCACCTCAAGTCCTCGCCGTCTTTGGCACACCTCGACCGTTCTGACCTCGGCACCGCCTGCGCCTAGTCCGGTCATCCGTGCCTCGCCACGACTCCGCCTCGACGTCATGCAGCCATCACGGACAAGAAACACATCACACAGCACCGCTCGACAAATGTAATCACAATTAGCATCAATTAATTATACTCAAGCATAAAATGGCCCAAAAACTCAAACGGGAAGAAGAATACGCCTCAAGACCGACTAACCACACCCGACTGAGCCAAATACCATCATGGCACGAAACGAACAAATCAAACTCAAACTTTCCAAAAAAAAACTTGTCAATTTCTCATCACAAGCATGGGGTCACATCCACATGGTCTCTCACTGACAACCGCACCACTCAAATAGTCCACTGAATTGATAGCAACCGCACCGACGTACGAACCATTCAATTACATGCTTAACGATATTGAAAAATACCGTGAACAACAGGGAGAGTACTATGGTACAACCTTACATGTTGTTGCCTATAGGTAGAAAGAGTCTCGTGGTACCCACATGGAGTGTTGCAGAGGGGACCACCTTGGACGTGGCTGGCCGTCGTTGTGGTGGCAAGCACATATATAACTAGGGTTTGCGCAGTAGCATATTGGATCGTACGAACTTGCTATGTTGATGACCTCATCGTTGCCCCTCTCGCGCTTTATTTGCTGATGGAGGTCATCATTGTGCTCTCGAGACTTTCAATTCGTGCCTCCAAGTCAGCGATTCGCTCCCACAACATATCCACATACTTCGCAACGTACCGTTCATAGGGAGGATCAATCCATCGCACGAAGTTGCATTTAGCTATCTACTACAAAGGAACATTAACATCAAAACTCTATTAGCAGTACTACAAAATAGATGATTGCCTAGTAGTACCCAGAGTATGGGCATCGGAAGAAACATCGTCCGTCATCCAAATGGCCTTCTGCCACCTGCACCACCACGTCCTCGATGTGTCTATATTTCGGCCACACTGGCTGAGTGTGCTTGTTTGGCAACAAGCAGTAGTTAACGCCAAAGTCCTCCTTCCTTTCGAGTAGAAGGTCCCCCCTTGCCCCTTGGTGACTCATGTTCAACTGGCCTCTCAGCGTCTGTTATGGTAGCTTACTCTATGACAAAGAAGATAGTTGTTCCTACCATCAATGGCTAGGGCATGTATTTTATAGCATAATTGGGGTGTCGCAACGTGCTTTATGACACAGGGCACCTTTGTGCAGCGACAAGACCACATGGACCAGCTTTGCACAGTGGGAAGATCAGATGGTCTAGCTTTGCGCAGGAACTACACCAGATGTGACAGCTTTGTCCAGTGACACAGCCACATGGGGCACCTTCGCACTATGACAAGACCACAAGCGGCAGCTTCGTGCAGCGACTGCAATAGATGAGACAGCTTAACGCACCGACAAGGCCACATAGGCCAACTTTGCGTAGTGAGAAGACCAGACGAGACACCTTTGCGCAGCGACAGAACCACACGAGTTAGCTTTGCGTAGCGACATGACCGCACGGGCCAGCTTTGCGCAGTGCGAAGACCAAATGGTTTAGCTTTGCGCAGCGAGTATACTAGATGAGACAGCTTTGCGCAGCGACAAGACCACATGGAGCAACTTTGCGCAGTGACAAGACCACACGGGCTCGCTTTACACAGTGACAAGACCAAAGGGTGCAGCTTTGCGTAGTGCGAAGACCTGATTGGCATGTTTTGCATATCGACAAGACCACACTGGGTAGCTTTGCGCAGTGACAAGACCACATGGTGCATCTTTATGCAGCGAGAAGGCCACACGGGGCCTTATAAAAGGAGGTTGAAGAGATTTCAGAGAGAACACTACACAAGCAAACCCAACACTATACCGGTGCTTGCTTCACCACACCGGGATTGACAAGAGGTAGAAGAAGCAATAGGATAAGATGATAAAGCAAGAAGAGGAGACCCGCGACCTAACAAGGTCAGCTGCCGCCCGCCACGAAAAAGCAAAGGCTACGAGGTCAACTCCCCACAATAATGCCACCCGTAGCAACAACCTTATCCCGAATGTTCCTACTAAGCATTCGCCGTAACACCCACCAGAGGGGGGAGACGCCCCCTTTGTTGGTGCCGAGACCCATGCAAGTTCTTTAAGCACCGCCTCAGCCTAGGTATGTGTTACTAGGGTTGCGAACTACTCCAATGACTATATCGACTGTCATCTAAACATCTCCACCTATCGGCAGCTGGTAAGGACAGGTGCACTATGTCCCCCCTACTTTTTCTCCTTTAAAGTACACACTAACAACCTCTCCTATGTATCCACAGCCCTCGAAACCTCTATGTGGCTATCGCAAATAGATCGATCTTAAGATCCACCAAGAGGACTAGTGGGCCCTCGACTTCGAGGAGTGGAATGTCAAAAGATCATGCGGGATCCAAGAGGAGGAGCGCCGCAAGCACGAGCAAATCTAGCATATACATCAGGAGACGAAAGCTCATCTCGAGGCATGCACACGTAGGGAGCGCGAGGCTCGCGGGAGGGAGTGTGAGAAAAAGAGGGAAATGACGACTAAGGCAAAAGAGGCCACCGAGGAGTTCAACGCCAAGTTCGCAAGGAAGGAAAAATGGCTCCGGTCCATACAGTAGGTTGTACGAGTAGTTGGGTTGGTTGGTCGCACATGATGCTCTATGTTATGCATGTAATCAAACCCTACGCGGCATACTACTCCCAACTGTATTATGAAATATATTTTAATTTAGACAAGCTTATTTCCTCATCTTGTCGCATTCAATTATTCTCATAGCAAGTCATCTAACAACATTAACAAATCAGTTTTCCTCCATATACGAATTCCTGGTAACATCACAATATCACTTATCCTCGTACTTACCGACCGTTCTTATTTCAATCATTTTTAAAAAATGTTTCATGAATTTTTTTTGCACTACAACAACATATAACGATCGTAAACTTTTATTGCGAATCCAACAGATTATCTACCGTTCATAATCTACGAAAATCACAAATGGATTAACCCACACTGCCTCTTGTTTGTAGTCGCTACACAGCCGAGTGACTACAATTACAGTCGTCCAGCCGCTGGGCCACAAGCTGCAGTCGCTGAAGCGTTGAGCGACTGTAACCTATCGTCCAATGGCCCACGGACATCTTTCGTGTCGCGTGCCCGTTCGGCGATAGGCTCCAGTCACCCCGACGGTTGGGCGATTGGAGCCTATTTCTATTAAAAAAAATGTTCGCGCGGATATATTTTTGTTATTTCGAATAAAAATAGATTATTTACACAAAAAATTCTGACATAGGCATCAATCTCAGGATATCGCAAAATATATTATCCTGGTCCCCTGCCGCGGAACGGGGGCGCGGCTACAGTCCCCTACCACAGTTGGGTGACACGGCACTTTCTTATATCCCGCCACCTGCCGCATCAGGTACTGTAGCGATCGAGTGGTGTGGTTGGAGCCACGCGTCAATCACTGATTCTTTCATGCTTGGTAAAAATATTATATTTGTAATTTCGTGTTGTAAAAGGTTAATTTCAAATTTAAGATAGCATTATAAAGCCAAACAAAAAAATTCACTTAACAATAGCTCTCGAGTGCCGAGGCGTCGCACAATGCGTGGCACTCCCAATGCACATTAGTCAGCAATTTTCAGTGTCATGGAGCATTTAATCTATGTTGGGTTCTAATCGTGTGTTAATTTAGGTTTAGGCTTAGACTTAAATAGTAACTCATTATTAAGTAGTGTATTTTTTAAAGCGGGATCTATAAAAAGATTGTAGTATAAACTATACTGAGTTCAACTGTATCGGTTAAAATTGCATGCGACTATTTCTTTCTGCGTACTACTTCTCGTGAACATGTCAGAAGTTAAAAATCATAGTCATAAGCCACAGCCAAAAAAACCTATCAAGAGATTAAATTTTCATAGTCACATACAAGACACAATCCATTTGAGGAAATCAAGAAAATTAGAGGATGATAATTGGGAGAAGAAGGGAGGAGGGTAAAATAGGAGGGAAGAAATTAATTGCGTGGAGTAGTGGATAGAGATGCATATCTAATAACATAATATGCATTGGAAATGCCTAATGTTCAGATTTACGTTGGAGATAAGGTATTTTCTATAAAAGCATATAAAATCACCGTGTTTCAAACAATGGATCGTGGATGTTGTCGGAAAGTGCAGGCTCCCTCATATGGGTGTGTAACACATGCGGACACGTCGCTGGTAGAGTACATCGGTACGTTACAGATGCACCCATGTTAATAACGGGGACGGCGTCTTTTCCGTAAGCAGGATCATGCGTACAGTTACGTTTGACGTTGATCTAGATGGGCTCTTTTATCTGCTGGGAATTAGTTACTAACAACGTGCAATTTATTGGAATACCTAGATGTAGACCGATAAATCCAGTCTATTAGTAGATATTCTTTACTTGATCTATAAATAGAGGTATATTACTTGTATCTTTGTGGAATAAAAAAGCAATAAAGAACTCCCCTCTCATCTATTATGTCAAATTTATTGTTCTATTATATTAGTCTGTGTTTGATTTATTCCTTTTATTTCTTTTACATAGGAGAAATCAATCAGACTTACTTATCATGACGATTCCTCAACACAATTATTGCTTCTTAATTGCGTTTAGACGTGTACGTCTTCAAATTTAGCACTGCTGGTAGTCTTCTGGGTTAGTTAAACTGACCGGCTTCGTCTACCCAGCGAGATGCGTAGTTTGGGCAAACGGTAGGATGGACCTTTTCTGCGTACAGAAATTAAATAACACGTTTCCACGTGCATGGATTGGTATTTTCAACCGTTCATAGGACGTGACACCATGGTGTCTCAAATTTAGGTATATTTTGGAAATTTTCAGTTTTAAAGTATATACATATATAACAATATAAATGAAATACATACCTTTTAAAAATATACTCGAGTTCAAATATTTTGAATGAATTTAGATCACTTGCTTTGCTAATTTTTATATAAAATCAGCACATATATGCGATCAAACTAGTATAAAAAAGACAACTACAGTTTGAATTTCAGTTTGAACTAGTTAGTAAACTAGTTAAACTCGACATCCAAAAATTCAAAATTATTCACACGCGATACATAGGCAAAATAGTTATTTTAGATCATAGTGTCCTCTCTCTCTCTCTATATATATAACCGACTCGATTTTGATGATTTTTAGAGTAGAACAGTGGGCATTTTAAAGAAGTGTTGTATATTCTTTAAATTTGCATCTAAATGTTTTAATTTAGAGAAGGATGAACAACGATACAAGAGTTGATTCTCCTCGCAAAATAACACATAGATGTGTTATGTAAAGTGTTACCAACAACATTAACATTCATCAAATCAAACGTAGTGCGAAAGTAGTATTGATAGTACGGAGAAAAAATTTGCTCCATAACATTGTAAAGAAGTATGAATTGAAAAAATAATATCAAATGACATACCAATGTTATTTTCCAACTCGTGAGATCTTTACGGTGTTACTGAGTAAATTGCCTCTAAATCATTTGGATATACGATATTTATGTACCTTTAAACTCTTAGATGAAATCATGTCAACATTTTTAAAGAAGTTGCCACTGTAGCCACCCCTAATCTAAGAGTCTGTTCTTTACCTCACAAGCTGGCGGCTTTTGGCTTTTGCTACAGTACCTAACTTTTAAACGGAGTATTTTCTCTAGACGGGGTCTACAAGTTAAACGATCTACACGTTAAAAGCTCAACATCTGTACCAACTAAAATCGCAAGTGAGTATCTGTCTCTCCATAATCTGTACCATAAACAGCCAAAATTTAAAAGTTTCAGCCAAAAGCCATAAGCCGCAGCAAAAAAAAACATACCTTAAGTAGGCTACTTTTTTACCACCACCTACTTAATTAACTTATCAAATGACACGTTCATGCTATTATACTCCAGATAGCTCGTGTTTTACTCACCAAACTCATGTAAAAAAATAGCCTCCAGATGAATCAAGCCATAGTAGCATAGCGTGGTACATTCTCCACGCCGGTACTCTTGCGACAGAAGCAAACTCTCCTCCAATAATTCACGACCACGTCAATTCCGGAATCTGGAAGGATCCCTGCGCAAAAATCCCCGCAATATTATACCTCCACACGGTAGCTTAGTCCACTTTTTTATTCACCCCCTTTATATTTTACTTTTGTTCTTCTCTCCTCCTCCGCCCCTTCCTCCTCTCGTCTTCCTGCTGCTAACGCTACTGCTCAAACCTTCTTCTCACCAAGAAAATCCCATCTCGGTTTCTTGATCTCCCCTCCTCCGCGACCGAATCGAACACAGGCGGAATCGGAATCCCCTCGTCGGAGGAGTCGGATTGCGTCTTGGAGGTCGCTTCCATCTGTTGATCAAGAAATCCCAAAACTTGCTTCTCACTCCCAAATCCGTGCGGGACTGGTGAACCGGCCGAATTGGGACAAGGAACGTCGATTCCCTCCCCGGAACGCCCGTCTCTTGCCAGAATTCCAAGAAAGCCGCCGCCTTTCGGCTGGAGGGATAGGAGATTGGGGGTGTGTGGTCGGAGCCGTGAGCGGAGAAGGCCACGGCTTTGTGTGATTTGCTTCGTGTCCTTGGACACTGCCCGTTTGAGAGATTGAGAATTTGGTGTTTTGGCAATAACTGTGTGCGTTTGGTGGTTGCCTTGTTTGGTGCTATGGTAGAACTGCAGATTTAATCTGAACTGCGTGAGGCAAAAGGGGAAAAAAATTAAGTTTTGAG
This sequence comes from Dendrocalamus sinicus, assembly GCA_036346575.1. Classification (NCBI taxonomy): domain Eukaryota; kingdom Viridiplantae; phylum Streptophyta; class Magnoliopsida; order Poales; family Poaceae; genus Dendrocalamus; species Dendrocalamus sinicus. The sequence continues at coordinate 16,299,101 of CM070646.1, forward strand.
TTGAAGAAATTGTGAGGAACTTGCGAGGAGATGAGTTCCGGGTCAGCGGTGACGGGGGGCGGCAGCGCCGGCGCGGAGGACGCGGCGGTGGTGCTGGGGCAGAAGCTGCTTGTGCACGTGGCGGAGAACGGCCACAGCTTCGAGTTCGAGTGCGGCGGCAGCACGGCCGTTGAGGCTATCCAGCGATCCATCGAGATCCTCTGCGGCATCCCGCCCGCCGACCAGCTCCTCCTTTGCGGCAACACCTCGCTCGACGGCGCCCACCCCCTCGCCCACTACAAGCTCCCCCGAGACGACCGCGAGGTCTTCCTCTACAACAAGGCCCGCCTCCATGCCGACTCCCCGCGCCCGGCGCCGGAGTCCATCGACATTCCTGAGCCATCTATTCCGCCCCGGCCGCAGGACACCCCGGCGTCGGAGGCGTCTGCCGACCCGGCGTTGAAGGCGTTGGTGTCTTATGAAATCACGTTCAGGTACCACTTCCAGGTGGCCAACGCGGTGTACCAATCAAGCGTGGTGAAGTATGAGTTGTGCAGGAGGCTGCTGCGGGAGCGGCATGTGCAGGAGCGGGCACTGGACACGGCCAAGAGCAACCTGGAGCACACATTTCGGAAGCTCTCGCAGCGGTACTCAGACTTTGTGCGGTGCTTCTCGCAGCAGGACCGTGGGCACGATGAGATGCTGGCAAATTTTGAGAGAGACGTGCAGAGGCTCCGTGATGTTAGGCTGCACCCAGCGCTGCAATGTGAGGGGAGGCGGTGCTTGCTGGATCTTATTAAGGAGAATGACCTGAGGAGGTTGGCGGATGGGTGCTTCCGCTCACATAAGCAGTTTGAAGTTAAGGTCTCACAGCTGAAGGCAAACTTTGTGGAGCTGAAGAAGAGGGTGGAGAGCTTGTTTAATGCTATGAGCTCAAGTGCATGCAAGGATCTTGAGGTGCTGATAAAGGAGCATCAGAGAGTCATCGGTGACCAGAAGAGCATCATGCAGTCTCTAAGGTTAGATTGAGGCACCCAGTGTATCTTTTACCTAGTTATGTTGCTGTTATGTGTGAACTTCCTTAGAACTATTAATTACTACTATCTAGATTGTCTTGAATTATCTAAATTTGATTTGTGGGTATCTTTGTATTGTAAATGACTTCACTAAACTACTTAGGAAAAATTGGAAAATAGGAAATAGTTTAGCATGGCGGAAGGAAGTCATTGTGTCATGGAGAAAATACGTCTATTTGATTACAAATGCTATGCTGAATTTTTTGTTCTTACGATTTGCTTTAGCAATATGTTGGAATTGGCTTGTTATAGGGATATGTTAGCTATTCTTCGTATGTCTTGATGGTGCCGCGTAATAATTGCTTATCATGAGATTTGTTTTGATTGCTAAATTATTTATATGCTAGTTATCTCCTTGTCTTAAGTGTGCTATATTTTTTCCCATCAAATTGAAATATGCTTCTGTCACACTCTGCTGAAAACTCTTATGTTCTGCAGTAAAGATGTGGATAAATCAAAGAAGCTTGTTGATGACTGCTCAACTTGCCAGCTTTCTGCTTCTCTCCGACCTCATGATGCAGTATCAGCAGTTGGTCGTATCTATGAAGTACATGAAAAGGATAACTTGCCCACTGTACATAATTTTGATCGCATGCTTACAAAGTTGCTTGAGAAATGCAAGGCCAAGAAGAATGAAATGAATGCTTTAGTACATGTATGCATGCAAAGGGTCAAATCTGCTCAGATTGGTATCAAGGACACGATGAATGAGCTCCATGCATTCCAAGAGGTGATGGGCCATCAAGACAGAGACTTTGATAACCTGAAACTAGTCAGTGGTTTGGGACATGCATACATGGCTTGTCTTGCTGAGGTAGTACGAAGAAAGTCTTGTTTTAAGTTGTATACTGGCTTGGCTGGACAGCTTGCTGAAAAACTAGCAACAGAGCGTGAAGCTGAGATAAGAAGACGAGAGATTTTCTTTAGGACATGGAGTAAGTACATTCCGGAAGATATCATGGGTTCCATGGGACTGTTTGATTCTCCGAGCCAATGTGATGTAAAAGTTGCTCCGTTTGATTGTGATCTACTTCCGATTGATGTTGATGATGTGGAAAAGCTGGCTCCCCAGTCTTTGGTGGGGTCTTTTCTGAAATCCGAGAGATCACCGCTACCTAAGTCTTCATTGAGCAATTCTAGTACCAGTGGAAATTTGAGTAAAGCTGAACAAAACCATCTGAATACTGATGATAAAATGGACTTCCAGGATTTTCTGGGGGGCTGTGATACTGTAGATATTGCAGGAACAAGTAAGCTAGAAGTGGAGAATGCCAGATTAAAAGCAGAACTTGCTTCTGCAATTGCAGTTCTGTGCACATTTGGTGCTGAATATGGATATGAATCTATTGATGAAGGGCAAATTGATAATGCATTGAAAAATGCGAGGGAAAAAACAGCGGAGGCACTTTCTGCAAAGGACAAGTATGCTAGTCAACTTCACTCGATGCTCATGGCAAAGCAGGAACAATGCTTGTCCTATGAGAAGCGTATCCAAAACCTTGAAGAACAATTAGCGAACCAGTACATACAAGGGCACATGGCTTCAGGAAGCAAAGATGCATCTGTTTCCCTCCTCTCTGCATTTAAAGGTAATGACTGCAACCTGGATGTATCTGGAGGCAGGCAAACCCAATTGCGCGATGAATCAAGTGTAGCCATGGATGAGACCTCTTCAACATCTGAACAGCCATCTAAACAAACAGAAGGTGGAGATGAGAATATGACCGACATTTCGGGTGCACTGAACTTGCAGTTACTCGATTCAGCAGCATGCAATAATTTGGATGCTTTCATGGCAGAATTGCCACGTGGTAATGAACATAAGATTGTCAACATTGATACGGAAGGGCAAATGTTGACTCAACTCACTGTGGCTGATACTTCTGATGCTCCTATAGAAGATCCTCTTAGTATCTTAAACTCCAGAACCAATGAACATCATACTTTGGAGTTGAGGAATAAGGAGCTCCTTGTGTCAGAGTTGCAAAATACCCTAGATGAAAAATCAAAACAGTTGGATGAAGCGGAAAGTAAGCTTGGTGCTGTGATGGATGATGTTAACTCTCTGAAAAAAGAACTTGAACATACCCAGGGTCTTCTTGATGAGTCTCAGGTAAAATATACGGGATATGGGATAATCTTCAACTACTACTTGCAAATTGCAATAGTTTCCTTTCATGCTCTAATCGTTCTTGTTTCTTTTACAAATCTCTATATAGATGAATTGTGCACACTTGGAGAACTGCTTACATGAGGCAAGAGAAGAGGCTCGTACCAACAAATGTTCAGCTGACAGAAGGGCTATTGAGTATGATGCTCTGCGGTCATCTGCTCTGAGGATACATGGTCTGTTTGAAAGACTAAATAACTGTGTCACTGCACCAGGGATGTCTGGCTTTGCAGACTCACTGCGTTCTTTAGCCCTATCCTTAGCAAGGTATGTGTTGCTTACATTTGCATTAAGTCATATTAATACCAGTCAGTCTGTATTTCTTTCAGTGACCATGTGCAATGGCGGAGCGTAGTGGAGGCCATATGTGGCCTTGGCGTACCCCTTAGATTCATTAGTTGGCCATAGATATGTATGCTTCTAAGTCTATTTGCTCTTTGGGAAATTAATTAATTGGCCCTCTCTATTCTATAGCCGTCGTTTCTTTTCCTCTCAAAGCTTTAGCCTGTGGAATATGGTCTCCATTGTCCTGCAATGGAATATAGTGTTTTTTAGCAATTGCCATTGGCCACCACTTATTTTTGGGCCACGCTCTGCCACTGACCATGTGTTTCTCATTCCAAGTTCAGTGTAGTAGGACTTAGCCGAGTTATTAGTGATTCATGGTCTGGCAGTCTATGAGACTTAACAAAAAACATAATGGAATGAAAGGAACTTCTAGGAAGCATGTTCAGATTGTTGTATCTTGTCTTGGTGCTTTATTCAGAGACTATAGACAGTAGATGTTATTTAGGCAGAGGATTTTCTGTACTTCCTAGTAAATTGTGCTGTGTGAGGGCATTGCAAAAGTTTATCTGCACATAGGAAAAAAATTATTTGTCGAAGGACTAGCTATGTTGGACACATTGTGTTTCGTAATCTGATGTTAAAATAATGTCAATCCCTTCAAAGGATTCTCTGTTTTTGCCAAGTGTTTTTCCCTGCCCAAAGTTACTAATTACTACTTCAGAGAAGTATTAGTTTTTTCCTCTTTTGGACTTGATCACTCTGTTGCTGAAAAGGTATCTACGTGCTGTACTTACTGTCTCCTTGGTAATGTCTTTTTTTTTTGTTCCAGCTCTGTAAAGAAGGATGAAGCTGATTCTACCATTCAGTTTCAGCAATGCATCAAGATCCTGGCAGACAAAGTCGGTTTTCTGTCACGCCAGAGTGCTGAGCTGCTAGAACGCTATTCAAGGCTGCAAGTAGCACATGAAATTCCTGTAAGAGAGTTGGAGGAGAAGAAAGAACTGATTAAAAATCTATATAGTAAACTTCAACTAGAAAAACAGGTATGCCTTGTAACTTCTGCAATCACAAGATGCAAATATTTTACAATGGTAATATATACAAAAACCAGATACATCTTGAATATGATAAAATAATGAATTAGTAAAAGACTAATGTGCCACCTGACATCAGTATCATGACTGATGTGCTTGATAAAAGAGTGAACTGGACATTAACATTTATGCAAACAGACACCCTCCAGTTTATACTGAAACGATCAGACAAATCAATGTGGCACACACAAGCTTAAATGTGGATTTGAAAGTAACTGAAATGAGACCTGGCTGAGATTGCTTTCGACTTATAATTTCTGCATCAAGCCATGCACTCATATGACTGATTAGCGATCGCTTTATGGGTTAAATCTCTTATATTTTGTTAATTGTGAGATAACAAGCAAATATGCTTTGGTGCCTGCTTCAAAACCTTTTTAACAGGCCAGCAAGGAGAAGATATCATTTGGTCGTTTCGAAGTTCATGAGCTCGCGGTCTTTGTTCGGAACCCTGCTGGGCATTACGAGGCGATCAACCGAAACTGCTCGAACTACTACCTCTCCGAGGAATCTGTGGCCCTGTTCACAGAACACCATCCACGTCGCCCCGCTTACATCATCGGGCAGATTGTGCACATCGAGCGGCGCGTAGCGAAGCCCCCTGCGCATGCCAACCAGATGGAAGGTCACCGCCCTGATAGCGGTGGCCGGCGGCCGCCCGCTTCCGTGCTGAACCCGTACAATCTGCCTCCGGGCTGTGAGTACTTTGTGGTGACAGTCGCGATGCTACCTGACAATATTCGTTGAAACAACCTTCCTGATCCTGCCTATGGCTGCTGAAATGAAGGGAGAAACTCTCAACTGTATGTATTAATCAAAATTTATAGACAGACTTCATCGGTTGCTTGTCGCTTCATCTTTTTTACATATGATCAGCTCCCCTCTGTAAATAGACTCAGCTACTGATGTTATGATCTTCGTTCAAGCAGACTAAATATTCTCACTCCATGTCTCGTTGTTTTTGTGTTGTCAGTTTACTGGTTAGTATCTCTGTTTGCTCTTGGACAAAGCTTACTTTGCTAGCTTTGGCGATTAGTATCAACGATGTCTAGTTCAGTGAATTAGATGGGCCTGTTTCTTTACGGCTTCTAAAAGTGGCTTTTGCTACAGTATTTAACTTTCAAATTAAGTATTTTCTCAAGATAGGATCTATAAGTTAATTATAGTACACGTTAAAAGTCTAATATCTGTATTAATTAAAATTACAAGCGAATATCTCTCTCTGTAATTTCTGTTGTAATCAGCTAAAATTTAAAAATTTCAGTCAAAAGTTATAAGCTGTAGCTATATTACACAGGTTGATGGTTGATACATGTGCACTACAATAAAGTGAAAGTGGGTTTTGGCCCTGACCTAAAAAAAGGAGGGGTGGGGGTTGGATATCCATAGCCTGATAGCCACAACAAAGGAATGCAATTAATGGTTTGGTTTAGAGAGGTCGACAAAGATCGTCTAAAAAAAAGGTTGGCAAAGATAACGTATGCGTACGAGTGGAGGCCACTGGCCACGTAATTGTTCTTTGTCAGTACTAATTTGTGCGAACAATCCAAAAATATAACATAAATTAAAACGCAAGCCTTTTCACTGCTGTCACTTAAGATATGCTTATATTGACTTATGTTTCTGACTTCTGCTTACAAAAGCGGAAGTAAATACAAATGTATTAGTTTTTATAAACCGTTTCTATCGCTACTGATATTCATCAGTCACTACTTTTCATTTTTCACATATTGTAACGTACTTTGTATTTTATTATATCATATTTCGTAAGTTGCATGACGGTCTAAATATTATAGTATCTTTCATTACACTGTTTTTCTTACATAATGAAATACTACTCATCAGCTACTTACCATTTATTATCTAAAAACTAAAAATCAATATGAACATGCTCTTACTTTGGCCAAGTAGAGTAGGATAAAAAGCGAAAACGAAACAGTAAAAATGATCACCGAGGAAGCATCACCCGTGGTGACTGGGGATCGGACCTACACCAACATCAGCCGGCAACTACGCCAAACGAGAAACTACATCGTTTATATCATTATTACCACAATGTAAAAAGGGAATACAATGTTCTCGATGAGGTTTAAACCTCAACCAAAAACATGTGTCTTTGCCATCAGGTGATGGTTGAACCACGAACCGCGATAAAAATTGCTTTTTCAAGGCTAGAAATGCTGCGAGAGCAGCGCAATTTGATTTGAGACGTAGCAGCCTCTGTTTGGATCGCGCCACGTGGCCGCCGATGTGGCAGCCTGAAATGAGAAGTCTTGAGTCCACGAGGAACACGATAGTCGAGGGTTAGAACCCACCGCCTCCGTTTCTCCTCTCACACACCAGCCCAAAGAGCCCAAGCCCAAGCCCGAACCCTTTACCACCCTTTCCCAAGCCCTCTTCGGCCCACCGAAGGCCCGCCACTCCACGGCGTCAGCCACCGCGGCAGCGCCAGCCGAGCCGTCGACGCATTCTTGGACCTGATGGACACCGACTTCAACAAGGAGACTGGCGCGACGGCGGAGGGGAAGGCGCTTACGGAGAACCTCTCGCCGACGTTCGTGTCCTCGGGGGACCCCTGCCACGACTTCTTCTTCCGCGTGGTGCCCAGCACGTCGGCCGCTTCCGTGGCCTCCCTCCTTGCCGGCATGTGGGCCGCTGACTCGGCCACCGCGCTCCGCCTCGTCGCCAACCTCCGCGGCGTGCGGGGCTCCGGCAAGTCCGACCGCGAGGGCTTCTAAGCCGCCGCGCTCTAGCTCCACGCCCACCACGCTCGCGCTCAACGCCGCGTCCGTCGTCGCATTCGGGTACCTCAAGGACCTCCCCGAGCTGCTCCACCGCATCCTGCACGGCGGCGTGTCCACGAGGACCCCCGCAAAGAAGGCCCTCCTCGCTGCGGAGGCGGCGGCGACCGTGGGCGTGGCGAGGCGCTCGTGGCTTCCGCAAGCGCGCGCCGTGAGACCGCGCCCGCGCCAAGCCGCGACGAGGGCGCGTTGCGGCGGCTGGACCACGAGCACGGCCGGAAGCTCGGCGCGGCGGTGTGTGTGCGTGTCGCGCCACGGCAGAGAGGCGAAGGCCTCCGCGAGGGCGGTGGAGAGAGCCACGACACCACGTTTCGGTTCCTACACGACCGCACGACCGACGTGTTCGCCGACCTCCTCGCGGAGGACACACGCAAGCTCGCCGACGACAAGGTCCGGGAGTTCTCACTCGCGGCGAAGTGGTGCTCCTGGCTGGACAAGTCCTACGACCGCTCCACCCTCCTCTGCGAGGCCGTTGCGCGGCGCCTCTTCCCCAGGGGCTCGTCGCCGGAGCTCGCCGCAGACCTCCCGGACGCGCACTACGCGTACCGCACGCGCGAGGGCCTCCGCAGCGTTGGGATAAAGCCACGGATCAACACGCCCAAAGGGGGAAATTGCACATATACCCCATAGTTAGTAGGCACTTGTAAGTTTACCCCACACTTAAGTGGTCTTGTAATTTTACCCCATACTTGACATGCCCCCTTATTATTTTGCCCCATTGCCCATTTAGCTCCTATTTTAATTTCGTTTTTCATTTTTGGGGCAGGAAAAATGCAGTAAAAAATATTTACAAAGTTGTCCATTAAATGCCTAAAACATTCTTATTTCGTTTTTCATTTTTTACTGCATTTAGCTTCTATTTTAATTTCATTTTTCATTTTTTGGGGCAGGAAAATGCAGTAAAAAATATTTACAAAGTTGTCCATTAAATGCCTAAAATATTTTAATTTCGTTTTTCATTTTTTACTGCATTTTTCCTGTCCCAAAAAATGAAAAACAAAATTAAAATAGGAGCTAAATAGGCAATGAGGCAAAATAATAAGGGGGCATGTCAAGTATGGGGCAAAATTACAAGGCCACTTAAGTGTGGGGCAAACTTACAAATGCCTACTAACTATGGGGTATATGTGCAATTTCCCCCGCCCAAAGATTCACAGAAAACTTCTGTTGTCTTACAGTGAACAGTAAAGTTCAGAGGACGGGAAGAACAGAGTTCATAAGAGCAGAGTTTTGGGGCAATTTTTTGTGTATTACTTAAACCACGAGTCCACGACTTACACGATAACTCAATACAGACTCCCTTTCTTTTTGAGATAGCTAGGCTAATTGAGATCCGGTTTTGCCAGCCTCACTTCCTACGACGCCTGCACACGTGTAGTTACCCAAAAAAACACATGCACGCACTGACTGACGACCACACACACTGACGATCAAGTCAGGTTTATTTGCCACTCACCCCCTAAACCCGACTTAGGCTGCAAGATCCCAGACACTAATCATTTCACGCATCTCACTAAATTTAATTCTAGGAAGTGCCTTGGTAAGGATGTCAGCTTGTTGCTCCTCCGTGCTAATATGCTCCAAAATTATCTGCCCCTGTTCCGTGCATTCTCTAATAAAATGAAAATATGTATCAATATGCTTACTTCTTCCATGGAATACAGGGTTCTTCATGAGTGCAATTGCCGACTTGTTGTCTATATACAAGGTCACTGGTTCAAACTTCTTCCCTGGTGATTCCACTCAGCAAACTTCTGAGCCAAATTGCCTAACAAGTTGCACCTGTTGCTGCCATGAATTTAGCTTCGCATGAGGAGAGTGCAACACTCTTTTGCTTCTGTGAGCTCCATGCTATTAGACTCCCAGAGTAATAAAATGCACAACCACTCGTGCTCTTCCTGTCCTCAACATCCCTGGCAAGGTCGCTATCACTATAACCTATCAGGATATCTTCTCATCCCTTATGTACTCCAGTCTAGAGCTGACAGTCTATCGGACCCCAGAGTAACAACTCTTGGATCCTCTGTGTAAATCGTACCAGTCTAGGATCAGCTAGTGCACATAGTAGATAACAAATATAAATATCAACCATAATGATATTTATTAACTAAATATGGGCATTGTTGTGGCTACAGACCAAACAGAGAGAGATGGTAGTGGAGAGGTGGGAGTGTTCTGGCTCACCCTCCCCCTCATCCTGATATATATATTCACATGGGGTATGCTTTTACAGTTATGCCCTTACATCCGTACATCCCCATTAGGGGCACTTATGTCATTACACATGTTACTCTGGTTCTTATAACCTCCGAACAGGCCTGCTAGCCTGAGGTGGGGGCCACCCCTACAACAGGAGCCTCTCATGGTGAAGGGATTCACAGGGCCAAAGCCATGTCGCCGGGTCCTTTGGCCCCCTCCGTCCCCTGCGGCCTGTGAATTTCGCCAAGCTTGTGGTTGCGGAGCCCGAGGTCTGGGATGGACGGTGCCTAGTTGAAGTAGACGCGCGCGCTCAGTCCCCTACCCTTGAGCGGGTGGCGGCGGAGGCTAGCGCTGGTTGAAGTGAAGTAGGCGCGCGCTCAGTCCCCTACCCTTGAGCGGGTGGCGCGAGGCGGCGCCTAAGTCGCGGCGGCGCGCGCGCTCCGTCCCTTACCTTCGAGCGGGTGGCGGCGAGGGTGGTGCTGTTCGAAGTAGGCGCGCGCGCTCCGTCCCCTACCCTTGAGCGGGTGGCGGCGGAGGTGGCGCCTTGCTCAAAGTGAGCGCGCGCGCGTCCGTCCCCTACCCTTGGAGCGGGTGGCGCGGAGGCGGCGCCTAAGTCGGCCGAGCGCGCGCGCTCGTCCCCTACCCGAGCGGGTGGCGGCGGGTCGCGCGCTAAGTCGGCCGAGGCGCGCGTTCCGTCCCCTACCCGCCGAGCGGGTGGCGCGGAGGCCGCGCCTAAGTCAGCCGAGGCGCGCTCGTCCCCTACCCGCCGAGCGGGTGGCGGAGGTGGCGCCTTGCTCGAAGTGAGCGCGCGCGCTCCGTCCCCTACCCTTGGAGCGGGTGGCGGTGAGGGCGCGCCTAAGTCAGCCAGGCGCGCGCGCTCCGTCCCCTACCCTTCGAGCGGGTGGCGGCGGAGGTGGCGCTAAGTCGGCCGAGGCTCGTGCGCTCCGTCCCTACCCTTGAGCGGGTGGCGCGGAGGCCGGCGCCTAAGTCGGCCGAAGCGCGCGCGCTCCGTCCCCTACCGCCGCCACCTCTGTTTTGCGCGCTGCTGCCGATCCATCGACATATGCGAAGCCTTTGCTTGGCCGGCTTGGCGTTGGGGCGGACCGCCAGCGATGCTCGATTCGCTCGGTCGCCCTTGATGTCCTCCGGGGACCATGCGAAAATGTCAGCGTTGTTACGAAGAACTCGGGCGGATCCGTTCGACCCGGCGGAGCCTCGCCGATGGACACAAGCGCCCCTCGCTTGGGCGGCACCTTCTTGACTCGCCCTCGGCCGAGGCTTGGCGTCGGCCGGGGCGGAGGGGCCGTCGCCGGCGTCTTGGAGAGGGCATGCACCGGCGATGCGGGCGCGGCTGCCGACCTCGGCACGTCTCGGCACGGTCGATCGCGAAGGCGGTGATAACACCCTCTGGGCGGGAGCTTCACACACAAAACGCGCGTGGTGTGGGATCGCCTCGAAAGAGTTGATGGCGGGTCGCCCGGTATGGCGTTGTAGGGATGTGGGATATCTATGGCGTCGAAGATGACATGCTCGGTCGGATGTTACCCTTGTTGCCCTCCCGGAAAGTGGCCGGAAGGACACGTGCCCAAGGCTGCAGCGGTTGACCCGAAGCCTTGAAGTGGAGCCCTGGCTGCTCTAGCCGGCCGGGGATCCCCATACGGTCGAGGGCCTCTGCGAACAAGATATTCGCGGAGCTTCCCGTCGACAAGGACGCGCTGACATCTGGCGTGCTATGTGGGCTGGATGACTAGAGGTCTTGGTGAGGTACTCCACACCCTGGCGTCGTTCAAGTCGAAGGTGATGTTGCGGGCGGCATCCACAGTGCGGCTGCTCCCGGGGCCCTTGAGGAGGAGCCTCGGTGATGATCTTGGCGGTGCGATCTGCGCGCCCTCCGTTGCGGTGGCTCGTGTGGGGCTACCCTTGGGTGCCCCGTGGGCTCCGGTGAGGCCGAGGAGGCGAGCGAGACCGGCCGTCACCTCCGCGGCTCCATAAGCTGCGGTGCATGCCCTTGTGTAATGATCACCGTAGCCGTGTACCTCGCACCACTTGCCATAGTGTAGGAGCTCTTGTTCTGCGTGGGGTTGGCCGCCGCAACCAAGTCCGCCTTCCGACCCCCGGTCTCCCCTCCATGAGGCGGGGTTGGGTCCTTGGCGGGCGCTCTCGGTGTCAAAGACATGATGGGCACTTTGTGACTGCTGTTGGCGGCGCCGAGGTTTATGCCTGCTCCTTAAAGAGCCTTCCTGTACCCCGGTATCACTACCTCGGGGAGGGCCTCCTCGGGGCTCTCGGCTGCGGCCCTGCTTTGAGGAGGACCACCGCCCCACTTCACGCGGCGCTCCTCATGGCGAGTCGAGGCGTGTAGCTGCGTCTTCGCGCATCCTCCTCCGCCGCGCATACTCGTCCATTTTGTCGAAGAGCTTGGCGTTGTCTTGATTAGCCTCGCGCGTTGTACTCGGCCATTGGGCGGACGAAGGCCCTGTATGGCTGCATTGGCGGCGGTGGTTTCGTGCGTCTTTCACTTGGCATCGAATCTTGGCGGCGCTTGAAGTAGTCTCGGAGCTTCTCAGGGTCTTTGCTACAGCGAAGAGTTGGTCCGCATCGACTCGCTCGACATAGTTTCCTTGGAAGTTGTTGTGAAGGCGGTCGCGGAGCTGCTCCCAGCGTAGATGGAGCCGGCTCTATGGTAAAAAACAAGAGAGCGCCACTCCTTGCGCGCGGCGATCCCTTCGCCCGTAGTGTCGTCTCGCGCGGCCTCGTCGCGGTTTCGTACAGCGCCGCGAACTCGCGGGGATCGTGTCGCCTTTATGCGGTCGATGGCGCTAGGGAACTTGAAGCCTTCGGGCCACGCCGCTGCTGCAGCCCGCGGCGGGGACTCGGATCTGGCGTCTTAGCGCGCGCGGCTAGGCGTGGGGGCTTGCGGCTGTCCGCCCTCTCGGCGTGGGCTCGGCGCGATGCTTGGCGGCCTGCGGCTCCGAGCCTCTTGTATATCTCGAGCGGCTCGCGAAGGTCCCTAGTTCCCGCTGGAATGCGTTGAGGGCTGCTAGTAGGCGCTTTCCACGCGGTCTTTGTCGAGGCCGTCGGAACACCCGTGTATGGGTCGGTGCATGGACCATCGCCTCACGATCTCGGATCCGCGGATGCCGTTGCGGCTACCCGGCCGTTGATCGCTGCTGCCGCGGAGTGGCGCGGCTGTCGTTGCGATGCAGCGGCGGGGTTGGATGTCGTTATGCGGCGGCCGGCGGAGTCGGTTGATGTAGCGCGGCGTCGGCGCCGCGACCACTGCGCCTACGCCGCCGCCAGCTCCTTCGGCGGCCGATGCCGAAGCCCTGGTATTCACGCGCCGCTCCGACCTAGTCGTCTTCTTTCTCTTCGCCGCCGCTGATGAAGCTTTTTTCGGTGCCATCCTTCTTCTTCGGTCTTCAGGCTTGTCCTGTCCTCCCCACGGACGGCGCCAACTGTTGTGGCTACAGACCAAACAGAGAGAGAGATGGTAGTGGAGAGGTGGGAGTGTTCTGGCTCACCCTCCCCCTCATCCTGATATATATATTCACATGGGGTATGCTTTTACAGTTATGCCCTTACATCCGTACATCCCCATTAGGAGCACTTATGTCATTACACATGTTACTCTGGTTCTTATAACCTCCTAACATGCCTGCTGGGCTGAGGTGGGGGCCACCCCTACAACAGGCATGATTGCCAAAGTTTACATCCATAGCCCATAGGCCAAATTTAAACATAAGCAGTGGAAGAAAAACATCGAAGCGGAAGAAGCCCAACAAGCCTGCCCACAGGCAAACGACAGTAAGACGCGGCTTACTCGTCCAGGTCTTCATTGTAGTTGAAGTTGTCTTCCTCTGTGTGGAGATAGCAAGGTGAGTACAAACTTGTACTCCGTAAGTCACACGGAGAGATGCAACATAATGATAAAGGCAACAAAGGAAGGCATATAGGGTTATTTGTGCATAAAACATCATTTAAAGAAATACAATAAATAGATTAAAATTGCTGAATTTAATACAGAAGTAAAAACAGTAATTATAAATGAAATTAATACCGTTAGTGCAGGTCCATCCCTCACACTAACATAACCACGTGTATCCCACCTGGACCATCTTTTTTTAAAAGATCTCATATGGATTCCATCCATCCATATGCTTACAATCTCTCATGGATTCCATCCATCCATAAGCTTTTCAAAAACCATTTTGAAAAACAAAACCTAATCCGTGAAAAACTTTACTCAGTTTGCCCATGACCATGGCCATGGCTATCTAGGATAGATTATATACTTTGCAGAGGTTATACAGGTTTACCCAGAAGACATGATCATCCCATATTACCACCGGATAAGCACACTTCCTTTGGTGTGCGGCGAGGAGATCATGACAAGACCTTTATAATGCAAAGCCTTCAACCTGGGCAAGCCAACACTAAAGTTTTACCCCAGTAAAGAATCCACCAAATTGGGACCCCCTCTTGAGCCGAGTGAGACTTCTCATGGTCTACGCCACACTCACTTTCAATCTACGACGAGACTCAGGATGGGACCTGCAAATTAGTCAGCCAGAACTGTCCCATACTAGGTTTGTGGTAGTACGATTGGGCTTTGCAACAGTAACTCACAGATCGGTCCTTAACTTGACTTAGGCTCAGACCACATATCCCTTGTGCCCGACAATCAACACTGTGTTACCGAACAACAATGCATGCCTGTACCCACCACCTAACCATTAGCCTAAGTCTAAACTAGATTTCATATTTTATTTTGAAATATTTTAAAACCCTTCTTGACTCACCAAAGTCAAGGATACATTTGAAAAGCTCATTATTTTATGTGAAAAGGTTATCCCAATCTAAAGGTATAACTATGCATGTCTAAACATTTGCTACAAAAATTCTCTAGTTATACTAGTGTACTAACTAGAGTTTTATTATAAGGTGACAAGATATAATGTTACACAAGATCAAAGGTGTCAATAGCAACTGGGAATTAACTAAGTTTAAAATTGGAATTGAAATAGTTGAATAAATATATTTATGTAATATAATTTAAATTAACATAATGTTATTTTGCAATCTGGGATCAACAAGATCAAGGTGTGTGACTTGCCTTGCTCTGCAGTCTGGTGCGAGTCATCGAAGAATTCTTCCGAATAGTCGTAGTCTACACGTGAAAATTACCTAAGCAAACTCAAATAAAATCTAAATAAATTCAAATAAACTCTAAATAATTAAAAGAAAGATATAAATAGATATATTGAAATTTTTTATGAATTTAGAAATTTGAATGGACTCAATCAGAGTTAGGATGAAGGAGAATATGCACTTAAAAGTTTTAAATCAGAGAGAAAGAATCAACTGAATTTTTGGAATTATTTTTCTATTGGAAAAGGCATTTATGACATCAACCCAAGGATTTTCCTTATCGGTTGATTTATTTTTCTACTAGAAAAGGGAATTATACCATCATGATGATGTCAGCCCTTGGTTTGACTGAGACTGACCAGTAGGCCCGGTCTACCGTGGACTTAGTCCAGGGGCCGAAGGGAAGCTGGGGTGGCAAGGGAAATTGCGTGGCGCTGACATGGCAGATGACGGGCAAATTTCTTTGACGTGGCGGACAGGTGGCACACATGTGGAATAGATGAACTGAGGTGTCTCTAGGGCTTGATGTGGTTGCTGACTGGGCGAGCAAGCACTAGCGTGGTGTGCCGCGTGGTTCCACGTGGCAGCCATGTTGGCCGTTTGCTGACGTGGCCTCACCGGCAACGAGTAGTGCACGGGGCCCTCGGGCTTGCCGGCACGGTGGCGAGCGATGGCGGCTGGCGAGGTGCGCAAGGCGTAGAGGGGAGCGAGGGGAGACATTCTCACCTAAGGGTAGGGCGTGGAGACTGAGGGGTACGACCGGCGGTGAGGGAGAAGTGGCGGCATCGCACGAGTCACTGGCGAAGTAGGTCCTCAGGCGGCGCTCGTGCTCGGCGGACAGGCGGAGGAGGTTTGCTCGGGTGCAGGGAAGGTGAGGGTGCCGATGCCGAGGCTCGGGGAGTCTTTCTTCGCTAGTGATTTCTCACTGGAGAGCCAGCCGGAGCTCTAGGGGGGTGTGAGCAGTGAGAGGGGCTCCGGTGCCTGAGAAAGGGATAGGAAGGGGGAGCAGGGTGGAGTGAGGAATGGCGAGGCCCGAGGCAGGGGTTTTATAGGGCGTGAAGGGGCAGGCTGGCGCTAATTTGTCGTCGGAGACGGCGCGAGGTGGCGGCCGTTGCAAAAAGAAGGTGGAGGTGGCGCGGGAAAGGGGATTCAATGTGGAAATTGGGGGGAAGTTCTCACGTGGAGTGCGATGAAAGAAAGGAAAGGGTGGGGCGGCCAGGCATGAGAAGGCCAACGGAAATCATGGCGCCGGTGGTTGCTGCGCGAGGAGGAAGAAGGTGCGGGGAAGAAAGGCCTGACAGATGGGGCCCACCTATCGATGAGAGCAATGAGAGAGGGTGATAAGCAGACGATCGAATGGATGCTGTTGTGGGGGTGGCCCCCACCTAAGCCCAATAGGCCTGTTAGAAGGATGTAAGGTCCAAAATGGGACATGTGTAATGACATGAGTACCCCTGAGGGGAATACTCACATGTAAGGGTATAATTGTAAAAGCACTCACCATTTGGATATATATATATATATATATATATATATATATATATATATATATATATATATATATGACATAGGCCATGGAGAGGAACCCTAAGCCATTTACTCACCTAACTCCCCACTACCATACTCTCTCTTTGTTTGGTCTGTAGCCACAACAGTTGGCGCCGTCCGTGGGGAGGACAAGAGCAAGCCTCCAGATCCGAAGGAGGATGGCACCAAAGGAAGCTTCGCCATCGGTGGCGAAGAGGAAGAAAGCGAACCGGCGAAATCTCGCGTCAATACTAGGGCCGACATTAGCGGTGCGAGTGCGGGTGGCGGCGGGTGTGATGGCCGTGAGCATCGGCGTTTCGATGTGGCGCTAACCCGCCACCACCACCACCCGACCACCAACCCGGCGGTGGCGCGGAGCGATCTGGCGGCGGCGGGCCGTCACGGCCCGGGGTCCTCTGCGCCGGCGTGCGGGCAGATTGGGCCCTGAGCGCGTCGCCGCCGTCCCGGTCGTCTGCGTCGAGCGTCATCGCGGCCCCAACCACGCCACGGTGGAGACCGCCTGGCGGCGGCCTCGGCGCGTTCAGCGAGGCGTCGGATCTCGCGAGTGTGCGAGACATACATAGGCCATGGGGAGGAACCCTAAGCCATTTACTCACCTAACTCCCCACTACCATACTCTCTCTCTGTTTGGTCTGTAGCCACAACAGATGCCAAGTAGCCAAAGACAGGATCTTGACTGTCAGCACGGTTAAAGGAAGATGGATGACCGAGATTAGATCGGGTGGCGGTGGATTTAATCCAAGCCGTCGACTAAGAAATGAAGGGGTAAGTGGCAATAGATGACCAAGATTAAATCGGCTAGGACAGATTTGATCTGGGCTTGACACGTGTTAGCCTGAGGAGAGTTTGAGTTTTAAATTTTATTTTAGATTCTCAGAAAAATAGGGAGCTTCGAAAAAACTTAGAAAATAGCAAATAAAGTCTAAAAAATTCTAGAAAATTCACAGAAATTTCTAGAGATGTTTTAGACTCAGAAAAATATTTCCAACTCAATTTTTAAATTTTTGTACTTAAAATACTTTTTAATTAAAAAATAGATTTTAACTCCAGAAAAACAGATAAAAGCCAAATAAATTCAAATAATTAATTTGAAATAGGATTTTTACCCAAAAAATAAATATGCTTTTATTTAATAATATTTTTAGGTTTTTACTTAAATTACTTTTCAAATCTAGCCTTTTTAAAAGCAGAAAATCAGGGCAAAACAAAATTAAAACTCAGGTAGGCAAAACACTTATTTTTATTTTAAATTATTTTTTTACTATTTTTTTATAAAAAACCTAGGCTGTTACACAGTCCCCTTGACATATCTGAGCACTTGTTTAATTGCCTTAAGATGTGACTCTTTGGGGGTCTTGCATGAACCTGCTCAACACTCGCACTGAATAAGCCAAATACGGCCGTGTATGTGTGAGATACCTTATGCTCCCAATTATGTGATGGAAGTCAGTGGCATCTAATAGTATTCCCTCCTCATCCTTGCTCAAATGCAGCTTTGGTTCCATGGGAACTTTTGCTGAGTTGCACTTCCACATTCTGCCACGTGCAGAATTTTCTTTGCATATGACGGTTGCTTCAAAGTAATTGATCCTTCTTTCTATTCCACCTCAATTCCCAGATAATATGAGAGGAGTCCAAGATCATTCATCTCATACTCCTTCATCTTTTGTTGTTGAACTCTTGAATCTGGTCTTTGTTGTGCCGGTTACAATCAAATCGTCCACATAAACTCCCACAACTAACAACTCAGTTCCATTGCTTCTTTTGTAAAGAGCTTGCTCATGAGGACATTCCTGAAAACCAAGTTCCTTCATAGTACTATCCAACCAAAAATTTCAATCTCTTGGAGCTTGTCGCAAACCATAAGGTGCCTTGGACAACTTGTACACAAGAAGCTCCTGGTTTGTAACAAAGAAACCTTCAATTTGTTTCACATAGACCTCCTCTTGAAGCTTCCCATTCAAAAATGTTATTTTGACATCAAGGTGATAAACTTGCCAATTCTCCTGAGCTGCAAGTGCCAACAATAATTTCATTATTTCCAACCTTGCTACCGGTGCAAACACCTCTTCATAATCTATCCCATGTCTCTACACATATCCCTTCACATCAAGTCTTACCTTGTGCTTGACAACATTCCCATTTGAATCCTTTTTCAGTTTATATACCCATTTGAGACCAATAGCTTTGTGTCCAGTCGACAATTCAGTGAGAGTCCAAGTATTGTTCTTCTCAATTGCCTCCATCTCCTTTCTCATAGTTTCCTGCCATTCGAGTACCTCTGTGGCTTCTCCATAACTCATCGGATCTTCAACAGCTAATATTAGTTACTCGGGGTCAAGCTCTATTGGATGAGTTTCTGCATAAATCTCAGAGAGTGATCTATACCTTGTAAGGCCTCCTTCTGTTAATGGAGAAGAAAGACTTGGTGACCCCGGGTATGCTGCAGAACTTGGGGAGGTTTACTGTCCTGCAGTTTCTGACAATGGCATTCTTGTCCCGGTGATGAGTCTGACAATTACTAGCCTCCTTCTAGTGATGATGTGAAATCAGACCTTTCTGACCTAGATGTGGCCATCCCTTCTGTCGTATATGGTGACACATTTGCCACAGTTCCTACACTTTGTGGTTCCTAGATTGTTTGTGGTTCCTAGATTGCAGAAGTGACTATTTGTTCACCGTTAGGTTCAAGTGTAGGATTTGCTACAGTGAACTCAGCAGCTGCTCCAACTCTCCACTGCTAACCGCTGACCAATCCCACTTCATATGTTCTTCAAACACTACATCTCGACTCACAAGAAGCCTTTTGCTATGAGGATCATATAGACTGTGTGCTTTACTTCCTTCTTCAACACCGAGATACACCACTGCCCTGCTTCTATCATCCAACATTTTCAGGTGAATAGTTGGTATTTTTGCATGTGTTGTGCAATTGAAAATCTTTAGGTGTGCCAAATTTGGTTTCCTTTCTATCTAGGCTTCATATGGGGTGATGCTAGCGAGTGCTTTGGTTGGTACCTAATTCAAAATGTAAATGGCATGACGGGTTGCCTCACCCTGCATTTTTCTCGATACTTCCATAGTCTTCAGAAGACTCCTTGTTACTGCTAACATAGTTCGGTTTCGGCGTTCTACTACCCTATTTTGCTGAGGCAAATAGAGTGTAGTGAGGTTCCGGCGAACTCCTTCACACAATTGTGCTAACGCTTTAACATGAACTCACCACCCTGGTCAGTTTTGAGAATTTTCAGATTGCGCCTAGTCTCCTTCTCTACCAGCACTTTAAACTTCCTAAAAGCATCAAAAGCTTCATCTTTTGACTTGAGCATGTATAGCCACATCATCTGACTGTAATCATCGATGAGAAGCAAGAAGTACTTGCTCCCAGCCATGTATAAGGTGTAATTGGGCCGCACAAGTCTGCATGAACAAGTTATAATGGCTGCACTGCTTGGTATAAAGTTTGATTTGGCAAGGGCAAATGGCTTTGTTTAACTAGCAGAAAACCCTCACAGATTTGAGTAGGATGTTCAATCCTTGGTACTCTCTGCACCATATCTTTGCCAGCCATCAGTTTCATGGACTGAAAATTGAGATGCCCAACCGGGCATGCCACAACCATGCCGGTTTATCCAAACTCACTGCAAGATAGATAGGTGAACAAGTATTCAGGGATACCTTGTACAACCTATTACATAATCGTTTCACTTTCATTACTAACTTCCCAATTTGTCATACATCCAAAGAACATTGCCTAGAAACACAATCTTGGTGCCATCTTCCGTTAATTGTCCCAAGCTCATTATGTTATTGCAAAGACTGGGAATGTAATATACCTCCAATAATAGCCGCTGCTCTCCATTCTTGCACTAGAACAGAATTGAACCTTTGCCCTTAATTTGAACTGTCAAACCATCATTGAAACTCACCCGGCCAATGATTCTTTCACCAAGTTCGGTGAAGAATGACCATTGTTTGGTCATGTGATTGCTGGATGCACTGTCCAAGCACCACAATCCAGAGGTTGTGGACCTCAATCCTATAGAAAGCTCACTGCCATCTGCCCATAGGTCAAGCCAAACATTCTTCTCATTCAACATCAACAAATCATGTGGTTCCTCAGTGCACATAGTCAGCATCAATGCAAGCTCCTCCTCTTGGCCTTGCTTCAGATTTACCTCCTCTCGCGCCTGGTAGATCATTTTGACGCATAGTGCCCCATGTTTTCACAATTGAAACACCTAATGTGACCTTTGTCCCTACCACTTCTTGTACCATCCTTTCGTGGCCTGCCAGAGCCGCCAAAGTCTCCTCTGCCACGGTCACGTCCACTACCCCGGCCATGTCCATCTAAATTTTCAAAGCCTCGCCCCTTATTATGTGACAATGAATCCTCGCTGCTGCCTTTATGCCGCATCAGCCACTCGATATGAGTGAGAAGGAGTTGTCCATCAGCGTTCCCATTGCCGGCGCGAAGACGAAATCGTTCCTTATAAGTCTTCAAGCACCCTATTGCCTCCTCAAATGGCATCGACTCCAAATCAGAGTACTGTTCGATTGAGGCGACTAGGGGAAGAAACTTGTCAGGTGCCGAGTCAAGTAGCTTCTTCACAAGCGCTTGATCCTCCAAGGTTGCACGAATAGCACTGTATTTGCTCGCCATCTTGCTTAGCCTCTCGACAAAATCATAGATGGTCTCCCATTCCTTCATGCATAATGCTACAAAATCACTCCGCAATGTGTGTAACCGCACCTTTTGAACCCGATCAGCCCCGAGATATCTTGTTTTCAGATAATCCCATTCCTCCTTGGATGTTTTCTTCTTAGCCACCTGTAGAAGAATGTCTCCGGGTATGATTGAAAAATAAAAGCCCACACTGACTTGTCCTTCTTCACCTTCATAACCACTCCGCCCACCAGTTCGATGCCCTCCCAAATCCCCTAGGCATCCATCAGTGCCTCTATCTTGATCGCCCACGTGGTGTAGTTGGAGGATGTCAGCATCGAGTAGTGGAAGGGCACGCCGCTGCTCTCCTTTGCCGCCTGCTACGTGGTGAAGGCCATCGGCTTGAACCGTAGGTATTTGGGCATGCACCGTGCTCTGATACCAAGTGTTGGGATGAAGCCGTGAATCAACACGCCCAAAGATTCAAAAAACTTTTGTTGTCTGATAGTGAACAGTAAAGTTCAAAGGACGGGAAGAACAAAGTTCAAGAGAGCGGAGTTTTGGGGCAATTATTTGTGTATTACTCAAACTGTGACTTACACCATAACCCAATAACAAACTCCTTTTGTTTATGAGATAGCTAGACTAACTGAGATCTGGTTTTGCCAGCCTCACTTCCTATGACGCCTGTACACAACACACAGTTACTAAAAAAATGCATGCATGCACGCATTGACTGATGACCACACACACACTGACGATCAAGTCAGGTTTATTTGCAATACGTAGGATGGTGCTCGTGCCGCTCCGCCATGCACTCAAGTTGCCTGAGGTCTTCATCTCGACACATGCGTGGCAGTCCGTCGTGTACATGCACATCGCCTCCGTGGCCATGAAGAACTACAAGGACCTCTTCCCCAGGTGCGACGCCAAGCGCTTCAACGCCTACCTTATCAATGTCAAGGCCAGTAAGAAGAAGATTGCCGTGGGTGCGCTGCTCCCGCACGAGATCATCTGCTCCCTCGGTAATGACAGTGGAGTGGCTGACCTGCAGTGGCAACGCATGGTCGATGACATCCTCGCCCTCGCTAATCTCACTAATGGTGTCACCGTGTGCGACGTGTCCGACAACATGTACGGCCTGCCATGGATGTGTGCATCGCGCTCAGCCTCCTCGTGTCCAAGCTCAGTGATGACCCGTGGCACGGCCGCATGATCACCTTCAGTGACTGCCCAGAGATCCACAGGATCATTGGTGATACCCTCTCTAACAAGGTAGACTTCATCCGCGTCATGGGCTGAGGCATGAACACCAACTTCCAGGTGGTGTTTGATAAGATCCTCGAGGTGGACCAGGTGGTCATGGGCGTCAGCTTACCACCGGAGAGGATGGTGCGGCGGGTGTTTGTGTTCAGCGACATGGAGTTTGACCAGGTGTCGGCGCAGCCGTGGGAGACAGACTACGAGACGATCGTGCGCAAGTTCACAGAGGCCGCTACGGTGCGGCCGTGCCGGAGGTGGTGTTCTGGAACCTGAGGGACTCTAAGGCCGTCCTGGTGATGTTCGGCCAGAAAGGGGTGGCACTGGTCAGTGGGTTCTCTAAGAACCTGCTCAAGCTGTTCCTCAACGGTGGTGGCATCGTCACCGTGAGGGCCGTCATGGAGAAGGCCATCGCCAGGCCATAGTACAACAAGCTCCCCGTGTTCGATTGAAGCCAAAGGATTGCATCAACAGATTGCAACATAGTTTGCAACTTGTGTCAGTTATTGCAACCTTGAATGTGCTTCGTGTGACTGAAGACTCCTGTTGATGGTGGTCTGAGTGAGATGTAATAGCCCCCATTTTTGGGAACAGGGTCGTCATATGTCCTACAATAGCCCAAGAGTTCAGTTGCAGATAGAAGGAGTATCATACCTACTCACGAACATTTTAAAAGAGTTAATTTGATTAAAATAAAACCTAATAGTCAATTTTTGACAATTATAAGGGTGTCCAAACCCAAAGCTTATTTACAATCAAAAGATCCGAAAAAACTCCCACAGGAACGCTTGAGTGTGATCGTAACCCTAACACGAAATCTTGTAAGATCCTTTCTTTATCTAACCTCTGTGTTGGTGGAAAATAAAGCAAAACTAAGTACAACCAACTGTACTCAATAAGTCACATAGGAAAATGCTATGTAACTACTTGCCGTGGATTTTAAAGAGGTGGGGGATATAATGGTTTTATTAAAATATTTGTGGAAGCAATTTTATTTGTAAATATTTTTAAATACAAAAGAACAATAACTTCTCAAGGAATTAGGGTTTCAAAACTTGATTACTTAACCTCAATATTTCCAAATCATTTCCAAATCTACTTATACTTTGCAGTTGGAATCACCCACTAAACACAGCTTCATTTACCGGAAGTACGGTGTATTCGAATACCATTTATAATTGACTCTACAGAGTTGCCTAACTTTACCCACAAGATCTCTTAACTACCGCAACAGAGTTAAGAAAATAAGGCTTTTCACTGCTCAATTCTTTATGTAGCTTCTACCTAGTAGATACTGTTTCCCAACAAACTCGAGTGGCCCATGGCCTCACTCGATTTGAAGCAGATCTACTGTTGTTAAGTATGATTATACCCCCTCCCATACCACAAAAACTCTCTCGTCTCCCACCACCCTTTGTAGATATTCCATCGAACTTGAGCAGCTACTAAACCAGGTTTGACGAATCAACGCTTGTGGTTAAGCGATCACTATATTTTTTTTATTTGGCACAAGGTTCCAGTCCTTATATTTTCACCAAGATAACTTTCATCCACAAACCCTTGTTTTAGTGCCCATTCGCACTGCCACCTTTTCAGTCCAACCCTGCACCCTAGGATAAGGTCATGGGACTCTTCCATCTAGTGGCTTCCTATGATGTCTTATTACCCTAGAAATACTTTTGAAATTCAACCGGCAAAGTGCCCAGTCTCTTAGTAGTATAAAACATTGAATTCCTGATTGACTATGATTATTTAAGTAGCATGTATAATAATACTAGGTCTTGTCAAGGTTAATATGGACATCAAATTAAACTAAGCTTTATCAGGTGGTAGGACATAACTAAATATCATGTCATTATAAATATTTATTGTACACAAAATAATAGCGCGCAAATAACATAATGAAAATATTGATAAATAAATAATTAAAGGAATGTGGGTTCAATATGATCAAAAACATGTAGCATGGAAAATGAATACAAATGAGTTCTTTCTTTGTAGAATGCAAGCTTGGAACAAAATACAATAAAATAACCAAAAAGATATAAACAAATAGGTTCGGGGGCAGGGTTTTAGGTGGTGTGTGGTTTGGCTAAATGAAGTTGGGATTAGGCTAGATGGGGTTTGAGATGGTCAAAGAAGTATATAGGTGTTACATGGATTTCTGCAAATGACCATGGATATGGACGGTGTTAGGTTTGGGGTCAGGATATCATCTGGATGGTTTGGAGTTTTGTTGAAGTCTAAGATAGTGGAATGGAGCTGAGAAGGGTGCAAACAGGCTAAAGACGATCAAAATGGGTATATATATGTGTGTGTTTTTAGGGTTTCGATGAATAGTGACAGATGACACAATATCAGACACAGGTTCGGAACAATATCTGGACTGGTTAGGGTTTCATCAGAGCGCATTTAGGTTAAGTAGAGTTGAAAGGGATTTCACTGCTCAAAATGGTTTAGATAGGTATATCTATACCTAATTGGTTTTGGTGAACAATAAGAGTTTGGACCGTATTAGGTTTAGGGTTTAGAACTGTGCTTTAGTGGTTTTGGGTTTTATCGATGTATGATATGGGAAAACGAAGCTAGAAAAAGGGTAGAAAGGCTTGAAACGGACAAAATGGACATATATTTACATTTTAGGGTTGGATGAACAGGAATGGGCATGCACTGTTCATTGTGGGTCTGGTACTATGCATGGCGGGCTTTGCATTGTTCACGAACGGGTTGGTTACTATTCATACAGGGTTGGGTGCTATAGTACGGGTCGGTATGTTTATCTTCTTTCTCCTGCTGGCTACTGTAGTAGCCGAACAGAGGATTTTTGCAACGGCAATTCCCGACGCTACGGTTAACTCCGGTGGAAACTAAGGGCATGGATGGACTCCTGGGACCAAGGGTGATCCATTTTTGCGCTCAGATGCGGTCAAAAACTATGGGGTGGCTGGCGGAAAGGTGGGGAGTCCCCGGGACTTTTACATGGCACAGGAGCTATGGGAAGGTTTATTGGTGCATTTGGGTGTGATTTAACCATCTCGGGGTTGGTAGGGTGGCTCAGGTGGTGATGGTTTGGGCTATGAAGGTCCATAGCAAGCTGTCCATGGTGACCACCTTTTGTCGGATGATAGGTATGGCTGTCGACGCACTAGGGAGCTCGAGGACCTATGGCGTTGCTTCGGTGGTGACACTAAGAGCACAGGGGGGCTACAGAGCAAGTTAATTGAAAAGAAATTGACTACAAGAGGGAAAGCGAAAGTGTGGCTTACATGAGGATTTTTGGTGGTTGGCGACGATGCAACGGCCGATGAGCGAATTTGAGTTGTCATGGCTTACCTTAGCGCCGGTGTGGGTTGCTATGAAGTGCTCGGGGGCTTTTATAGGTGGCCTAAGGCGGTTGGTTACAGGGGTGGTATTATTGGGTCATCGGCGTGTGTCCAGGCAAGTTGACATGAGAAAACTTGGCACAGCTCGGGAGAGGTAGGGAGAGGTCAACAATGATTAGTGGCATCTCGAGTTTAGCATCCCTCGGTTTAAGCAAAGACAACAGTCAATAGGACAGGGGCTGTCAAGTCGGCTAAGACATGAAATGGCGGTGGTCCAAGGAATATGGTCCAAATGCTCAGGGAAATGTCAAGGGCATTAATGGGCGGGTTAGGGGGTGTGGCAATTAAGGTGCAGAGGGATGCCACTGTGTCATGGGGAGAGTTAAAGG
Organism: Dendrocalamus sinicus; assembly: GCA_036346575.1. Classification (NCBI taxonomy): domain Eukaryota; kingdom Viridiplantae; phylum Streptophyta; class Magnoliopsida; order Poales; family Poaceae; genus Dendrocalamus; species Dendrocalamus sinicus. The sequence goes on from CM070646.1 coordinate 16,325,042, forward strand.
TGTCGGGCGAGTGCGATGGTTGGCGATCTTGGCGAGTGGTGTCGAGGCTCGAAAGCAAGGTGTCTGACGATTGGTAGGTTGTGGCGATGTTGAAGGTTGCAACTGTGAATTGCATTCTTCCATTTTGTCAGACCATGAATACTATGGCGGTTGTGGGTTTGCTCAAATAGCTGGAGGAGATGTCCAAGAAAGAAGCGCAAATGGCTGGAGAAGATGTTAGATTGGGTGAATTTTCGAATGAAACTGAAATTAAGAGAAATTCAAACATGCTTTGAATTTTTGGGTTGTTTCATGAGAGACCAGCTGAATCCAGCATTTCCAACTTGAGTTTTTCTCAAACTTCTTTGCTTGCTCCTTAGCTCTAGTTTGGAGAAGTTTGTGAAAACGAATGAGACGAAATGTATTTTTGTTGCCAAAGTTTGATGTGGTCTACGATGTTCTCTCTGAACATGGCTGCACCTATAATTTCTCTGGAACTTTCAATTCTAATTTCCCTGTGAATCTGAAAAATTCTTGCATTCCAAACGGGGAGCTAAACAAACTATAAATTTCGAAGTTAAAATTGTAACGCTTTATCATTCCAGAGGATACGCTGCAATATGAAAGTTCCAAATTCAAATGAATCTGGAGGCACTAGACAATGCAATCACATCATTTGCATTGCATATATCAAATCACAAGTTCACACTATTAAGTTGTATGTACTAATCAGTTTATACAAAAGCTCAACACTAGGACTCATGCACTCTTTTGTGTCTAAGATGTAGAATAGAAATATGTTGCAATTATTATTTTTAATTGGGAGTATCTATACAACATTCGACTATTTTTGAGGATAAAAACAGTCAGATTTTGAGCCGTTAGATGGAGATCCAACGCTCTAGATCATTTTTTTTGGAGGGGGACAATTTTTTTGGAGGGAGGCTTGTATGGGTGGATCCGTTGGATGGAGATCTAACGCTCCAGATAAATCTGACTGTTTTTGTCCTCAAAAACAGTCGAATGTTGTATAGCAATACTCAAATTACGTCAACTAGGTCTTAGATCTTTTTACTTTGATATCATATTAAGTTATATATAACAATCAGTTCATCTAAAAGACTAAGCTGATAAGAAAAAATGGACAATTTACATACTGCCTATAAATCCCAATCTATGCATACTACTACAATTTTGCCTTGGAATGAAAGTTGAATCAACCCAATGTCATGTTTTCTCTGGCTGTCCATGAATTAATCAACCACCTCTCTTGCTACAATCTACCCTTACGGTGCCGCGCCGCATGCGACGGCCACCTTCTCCCGCCAGTCGAGCAGCACGGCGACGGCGACGTAGTGCGTGACCGCGCCGATGAGCACGAGCACGTGGAAGATCTGGTGGCTGTGGCCGACGATGTCGAACGCGCCGGGGCGCCACTTCTCCGGCACGCGGCTAACGTAGAACCACGCGCCGGTGGCGTAGGCGAGCCCCATGGCCACCTCCAGCGCGAGCGCCAGGTAGCACGCGTCGTGGCCCCAATTGAGCCAGAGCGCGTGCACGGCCGGGACGACGCCAGAGAGTCCCATGGCCAGGAACAGCGTGGCGCGGAGGCGGCGGAACCGCGGTGACGAGCAGGACGGCGAGAGCAACGCGGCGACGACGAGAGCGCCGAGCACGGTGATGGCGGAGAGGTAGGCGACGCGCGCCGGCGGGTGGCACAGAAAGGCGTAGTACACCGGCGGGACGAAGGAGGCGACGATCATGACGGAGATGCCAGCGTAGTCGACCTGCCAGAAGAAGACGCTGGCGCGGCGCGAGTGGCAAGCCAGCAGGTGCGCCACCGCGCTGGTGGCCAGGCACGACATGGCGCCCACCAGGAACACCATCCGCGGCCACCGCGGCACGCCCTGCCCGCCCAGAACCGCCGCCGCGTCGTGGCCCGGCAGGCCCTGTACGCAAAATTCAATGGCAATGCACACCGGTGTTACTGCTAATTGAGCTGCCAATGCCACAATTATCATGCTTGTAGATGATTCTCGACTGTCCTACAATCACAAGTGTAGTCGTAAATTGCTACGAATCAGACTCTCAATCATAGACAAAATGTTGAAAAATGCTAAAATACTTGGGGGGCACCTAAGAATATATGCATACGAAGAAAAATGCGACATATACAACTTAAATGCAAGCATAATACTCAAAAATGAAAATGGCTAGGATAATTTCAAGCTGTGCTCGGCAGGAATGATTCAGACAGATCCGTTGTTGGTAGCTACACATGGATATCAACGATAGGATGACTACAAAGAATTCAGCACTTGTTTTTTGATTGTCGCTTCGCGCGAGCTGTTTGGGGTTTCTCTCAAGTGGCTCTGAAGTTAACAAAACCACGGAGTGTAGCACATATGTTCGGAAGCTGGTTAAATGGAATAACTAAACATTTGAAATCATTAGTACTGCTTGGGGCAGCAGCAATATGTTGGTCTATATGGTTGTACAGGAATGATATTGTTTTTGAAAAGCAAAACTCTTATTCTCCTTTGCAGGTTATTTATGCAATCTCTCACCGACTCCGTTCGTGGGCTATACTGCAACGACCGGAATTGCACGATACGGTTATGGTGGCATCGCGACAGTTGGAGCAGTTGGCGAAGGATATCTTTACCCGGGCTTATGGGTGGCGATCTAGTCTTAGGATTGAATGTCACTAAAGTCTGCTCGTTTCTGTTTTTATTCTTAAGCTGTGTGCCTTTTTAGGCAGAGGCTGGAAGTTTTTTGTTCCAACGATGTGTATCAACTCGATGTACTGAACTTGGGATTAATAAAGTCTTCCTTTTCCAAAAAGGATGACTACAAAGGCTTGGAATTTTTTTAAAATAATCTATTTTTATTTAAAATAATAGAAATATATCTGCGCAAAAATTTTTATAGCAATAACCTCCAAACGCCAAACCGTTGGGCGACTAGAACCTGTCACCCAACAGCCAGGCGACATGCAGGTTGTCCGTGGGCCGATGGGCGATATAATTGTGTCGCCGAAGGGTTGGACGACTGCGACCAGTTGCCCAATTGTTATGTGACTGAAAGACCATTCGCCCAACTCTTCGGCAACTAGATATGTATATAAATCGGCTACTTGGCCGAGCCCCCGGCCATTTCATCTGGCGACACCGTCGCGCAAAGAAAAGGGAGAAGGGAAACAAAGAAGAGAAGAGAAGAGGGAAGAAAAAGAGAGAAGAGGAGAGGAAGGAGAGATTCTGCTATTTCTGTTAGGTAAATTTTTTATATATTGTAGTCAATATTTTCTGTATGAAATAAATAGTTTGTTTAGTGTATAATTAGGATCATAGAAAACTATAGCTGTAGAAAAGAATAACACAACTTTGGTATAAAGTAAATAGTCGTAGAAAATTTAGTCAACGTAGTTATAGAAAATTAGCATCCGCAGAAACTTATAGTTGTATAAAATTTAGTGAATATAGCTATAGAAAATTAGCATTCGTAGTAAATTAACATCCGTATAAAATTATAGTTGTAGAAAATTTAGTCAATATTATGTACAAAATAAGCATCCGTAGAAAATTATAGTTATTAAAAATTTAGTCAATACTTTTGTATGAAGTAAATAGTTCACTTTGTGCAAAACACTCATATGTAACATTTGTGATTAATTGCGAATGAATGTAATATCATTAGTATATTGAAAAATCGTGTGTACCGTTATAACTGGTCTATTGGCATTTAAATTAATGTCATGTACATTGTTGAAACTCAATACGAATTATTTAGAGTAGAAGAGAGCTTAAGCAACGAGAGAAGAGCAGCGTAGGTGCGCATAGGAGCCGAGAGTTCACGCATATTGGGTCAGAGGAATGGGAGCAGTGTCAGCGTGAATAAGTATGGATTATTCTATGAGGGTAGTGTAGTTGGTCATAATAGGCGAACGGTCATTGAAATGTAAATTACAGTATATCAGTACTTCTATAATGTGTTATGCGATTTGACTAGTTGCAACATTGAAAATATTTGCACGCAGACATCAGTAACGCCGATACCCACTACATTTAAAGTGTATTATGGTGCCAACACTGTTCGTGAAGGTCCGAACAGTGTTGACTTGAGCAATTTTGTGCAAGCCACTCTGATACACCTGGACGACAAAAATGTTCAATTCGCAGATTTGATATACTGTCTCACCCGCAGTTTCTCCTTGGACCCTGAAGTGTGCAGTATCGTCATACAAAGGCTTTGGAGTCGATCTTCCACGAACATTAGATGGGAGTTGAGAATATTGATGTACACTGCTTCGTGAAAGGGGATTGTGTAAGGGTGCTGGCGCTGTAGATATGAGTGTGTGATAGTTGTGCAACAATGCCCAATAGAAGTTGTAAAGGTCGTGCCGATGGCTATCATCCGGGAGGTACGAGCAGCTCGGGCGCCCATCATATTGGTAAGAGAAGGTAGTTGCTTGTGACGAGGTCGATGCGGTACATGGAGGAGAGGAAGAAGAGTCACGACATAGTGAGCCTATAGGACAAGCTAATGAAGTGAAGCATATGGAGTACATAGTGCATCAAATGGAGAACGATGACCGGATGGCTTGGGCTGAAGTGGAAGTTGTACAGGAGGATGATGAGGACAGTTTCAATGAGAACAAAACTCTCATCCCGCGGGAATGGAACCAGTTTGATGCTAATGGTGTTGCTGTGCATGACAAGCATGAATCACCGTAGAAGTATCATGGCACAAAGGTTCGATTGCATTCAATGTTTGCTGACAAGGCATCGTTACAGGATTCCATCAAGATGTGGGCCATGTCCACGCAGCGGACTTTTCAGGTCGTGAAATCTAGTCAGGAGTAGTACACCGTAAAGTACAAGCATGCCAATTGTCCTTGGAGGGTGCACACATGTAGACTGAAGTTTGAGACACACTGGATTGTGTCGAAGGTGGAGCCGCACTCCTGCATTCTCAGTAGTGTTTTGCTGAGGCATCATAACCTAACGTCCGCCTTTATAGCCAATTTAATGTATGGAGAGATAGCAGAGAAGAAGGACATCAAGGCCACGCACATCATGGTGGCTATTGAGAAGAAATTTAAGTATAAGATTAGCTACGCGAAGGTATGGCATGTGAAGTAAAAGACTTTGGAAAAATGGTTCGGGTCTTTTAAGGCGGCAACAACCTTCCTCGTGTGCTTTTGGTACTATAGGATAGGAACCCAAGTACGTACATTGCTGTGAAGGACAAGCCATCTACAAAGCCACCAGGTTTTACGGTGTTGTAGAGTGCCTTCTTAGCCTTCGGTGCGTGCTTTGAGGTATTCAGGCATATGCTTCCCGTTATCTCTGTTGACGGGACCTTTTTGATCGGCAAATATAAGGGCCAGATTTTTACAGCCATTGGTATTGATGACAACAATCAAATTCTGCCCCTAGCCATCACATTCGTGGAAAGTGAGAATTGCGACAGCTGGTTGTGCTTCTTTAGATATGTGAGGGTTGGAGTTGGCGGTGCTTATCCTGGTGTGTGCGTAATCCATGATCGCCCCACCGGAGTAGTGAAGGCCATAAGAAAACTTCAGGAAGACCCTAGGGAGCCCTTTCCTTGGCCGGATATGAGGAACAGATAGTTCATTTGTCACATGGGGGCCAACTTCTTCTAGCAGTTCCCAAAGCAACTATTGATGAAGCTGTTCAAGAGGCTGGCTATGCAGAACCAGCAGAGAAAATTTGATACTTTGTGGGCGTTGTTGAACGAGCACAGCAGGAAGCACGTCGACGAGAGGAACAAGGGACCGACCATGTCTGGGGCAGCATAACCCGAATGCCTCACAGCATTGGCTGAGCTTGACGCAGCTGGTTCGAGGAGGAGCTCACAGAACATCAAATGCTTCTCGCATTGGGTCGAGGGAGAGCCATTGGAGAAGTGGTCCCTGCCACACGACACGGACGACGTGAGGTGTGACGTGAGGATGTCAAGACGGCGGAAGGTGGCCTTCAACTGCTTTGGCAAATCCTCGGACATACGAGGGAGGGCACTATTGGCACAGTATCCTTTCGCAGGATTCGCCAACGTACGGCCGGCGATGTGCTCGTACAGGATGGCTAGATTGGCCATCAATGCTGGTGATAAGGAAGAGGTTGCTGAGTCATTTGTTTGTGCTTGGGAGTAGATATGTGTATCAGCGATGTGGGATTTATCTTCGGTACATGGTAGATGATCATTTTTATAAATTCGACGCATGAGATGAAGAGACACATCGGGGGCCGAAATGGTCAGAGACACATCGGGGAGACGAAGCGATCAGAGACGCATCAGGGAGACGAAGCGCAATACATCACAGACAGTTTGCATTAATAACCGTCTAATTAAAAATCACCTATGACATCTCAACTATCACAAACGGTACTTTTTAATAATCATCTGTGAACTATCACTGATAGTTATTTTTTATTTTTTTATAGTATATAACTTTTAAACGGAATATCTTTTTAAGACAGAATCTATAAGTTAATTATAGTATACACTATAACAATTTTATTTATATTGGCCAAAACAACATACGCGTTTCTATTACTACATACTCTCTTTAACGAACAACCTAAAACCATAAACTATAGTTGTAAGTCATAGGCTAAAACTAAAAAGAATAGGTCCGTTAGTCATTTTAAACATTACAGGCAACTGAAGGCCTGTTTAGAACGCGAAAAAATCTTCTATAAGATTTTTTTTTAGGAAAGGAAATATTCATTAGCGCCGGATATATGATTTACTACGGAGCTCCCACGGGAGTTAAAGAGTTTCAAATGGGCCCTGACTCCAAATTCCTCCTCCATCTTCTCTGGTCAGATACAAATTTACCGGAGTTGCAAATATGGCGAACATTTATGCATACTGTATGCCTATATTTGCTGCCATGATAAGAGTTAAAACGTACTACCGAAAATAATCTGAAAATGTCGTCAGATGTGTTTCTTACCGAATGATCGCTCTGCCATGAAGCATTAGCTGATCCCGCCACAAGCCTGCAAAACGAATGGCACATAATTGAAGGGCATTCTCGTAAAGTAAACTAATACTAGGTCGGCACCTCGGTGAAGGAATATTGAGAAAAGACCATCTCATGTTCCCACTGAAACCCCCAACAAATTTGGGATTTGAAGCCATTTGCATATGCGAAGTGCTAGCCTAGCACTCCATAATTTTTTGCCGACATGACGATAAAAAATGAAGCGGATAATGTACCTAGTGTCCTTATTCTCGGACCTCATTCGTGGGATTCTCACACGCACGCTTAGTACAGTGAGCTCTTATCACATGGGCAGCATCTAACAAAATCATACATGACAATTAAAATACACTTGCATCGGGTTGGAGAGGCCGAAAACCTGATATTAGAACTGCGTAGCATCCATATTTCACAATTAATCTATCTCGCAAATGTTAGGAGTATCTACTATAAATGATCCATGGTACACTCAACACGAATGTGAACTATAGTACGTATCGCTATGCGTACATACGAACATATTTTGTTTGCATGTAGTTTGTAAAGCATGCTGCATGTGGGCCTTCACGGCTCTAGTGACATCACACGGACGCACCTCCAGTAGGAGATACAGGCTAGGCGTGAACAAATTTAGTCCTGTTTCAGACGGTTTTAGTTTTTAATTCTTTTCTTTCAGTTTATTTAATTCAAAGACTTGTATTGTCTGTAATGATAAAACTGTTTGTTTCAATTTTTTTTCTATTTTTTTAACAAAAACTAATAGAGACAGAATCTTAAACTAAAATCTAGTTAGAGGAGGACCACTGTACGTAGAGGTTTCCCGTGCGAGAGATACAATCGCGAATACAACTAAGTTAGAGGGTAGAATAGCAAATTTCCCTTTCAAGCTTCCAGCACCCGCTAATTACGCAGAGGACTTGAAGAATATTTTTTTTCTAAGATCAAACAAGAACAGTACTATTTAAAAAAAAAAAACCAGTAGGAAAGGAAAGAAGAGTCGGGTGATGCGTATGTATGTACCTCATGATCACCGGTGCGACCTCGCCGACGGCCTCCCTGGCCCCTCCGGCGAGGGCGAGCGCCAAGAACAGCAGGAACCCTCCCAAATGCCTGCGAAATGTAACGCACGCCAGATGAACCAATCAATCCATCGACAACGGTAACTCCAATCGATCGAAATCGGGGGGAAGGCGAGGCGGGTGGATCGGTGGATTTCACGCACGTCCAGACGTTGAGCGTCTCGTTGTGCCAGGCGAAGGCGCTGAGGAGGGCGTCGCGGATGGGCCACTCGGCGCGGTAGTGCCCGCGGATGTACTCGTTGTCCTTGAGGTACTCGGGCAGCTCCTCGTACCCCACTAGCCGCAGCCTCCGCCTGCCCGCCTCCGACGGCGCCATGGCCGCCGCCCCCTTCTTGCCGCCGCGGCTCCACCTCGCCGCTGCCGTCGGCCGCGCTCCCATGCGACCCGGTGGCTCTCTCTGCGCTGGGCCGATTCGCGGCTCGTGCCGGGGAGAGGGAGACTCACTGGGAGGAGACGCGGCGCCAGGCAAATCTTGGCGGGGAGCGCGCGGGCGTGGTGGTGTTGGCAGGGGCGGGCCGGGCACATGGGGGTTTCCTCTCTCACACACACTGAGCGCAAGTCAAGTGATTATAGGCCCCGAATTGTCATCATGTCGATGCTACAAGTGGACGGTGTTGGTATCCTATGCTTGAGGTAGACCGTAGACGTGCATTTTTGTATTTAGTTTGAGAAAATCTAAAAAATGGTTTATCATTTTGTTGGATTCGACAGTATAGGTTCATCTCCCGCAGCTTTCTCTTCTCCTCAGCAAGCTTTGGCGATCCAGATCTTGAGCTCTGGCGAGGGGGGCACTGCCGCCGCCTTTCCTAGACGGGTTCATCGCGGCCCCAGACGTAGATGAAGCCCAAGGAGGCAGTGGCCCAACGGTGGAGGGCGTTGGGTAGCAGTGGGCGATGCTGGAGGGCGACACAGCGAGGCAGCAGCATGGTGAATTTTAGGTTGGACGGGATAGGGACGGTGAGGGAGGGGAAGAGGGCGGCGCGACGAGGCCGCGGGGTTGCTGCCGGCCACCGGTGGTAGAGGAGGGGGTAGGAGGAGCACGGAGCTGTGGTCGGCGTTGGAGAAGAAGGCAGGGAGAGTGGCGGGCGAGGAGAAGAGAGAGAGAGAGGAGGGTGACGGTCGGCGCTGGAGAAGAAGGCCGGGAGAGTGGCGGGCAAGGAGAAGAGAGAGGGAGAGGAGGGCGACGGTCGGCGCCGGAGTAGGAGAAGAGAGGGGGAAGGGAGGGGAGCAACAACATTTCGAGAGAATAGAGAGGGAAATGAGGGGTGACGTAAGGGAGGTATAATTTTTGTGATGATTTATGATAGATATGTTTACACATAAAGTCCTTGTGAACCATATCAGCACGACAGACAAATCCAGTGCATAGAATAACAATTGTGTGCATGTAGTTTTATGAAAATTTAAAGCAAACATCCGAATAAGGATTTCTCCTAGAAAATGCGCACTGAACACAAGTCATGTGGTTGCTTGTTCCGAATTGCGTACGATAGGGTCGTGCTCCTCGTGAGACTAGTCTATCAATGTTGGTTTCCTGTGGTTTTTACGATGGAAGTACGTGTGCACTTTTGTACGTAGGTTTGAACGGTGACCGATGATAGATGTGCTTACTCACGGAGTATTTATGAGCAATATCGGTCTATTGTTTTATTGAGAATCTAAAGAAAAACATCTGAAGATATATTTCTCCCAGTTAAAACCTAGCGAACGTAAATAATACGTACATTTCACATGACACAGTTGAGTTCCTATAGAAATCAAGAAAAAACAATCCGGCTTTTCATATGGGACCTCAAATTTGCCCGTGGATGTGATAGCTCCTCTTGGTTAAAGAAAAACATGCGGTAGCTCCTCATTAGGCCAAGTCTACTAGTGGCAGATCTAAACTAATAAACCACCAGTTAAAATTATCCTACATCCATCCAACAATTACCTGCTCCACAGTCATAACCTTAATTACGTTTACACCACAATATACACCCATAATTACACCATCCTAAAAACGTCCGCACCAGATTAACTCTCCTCTATTCTCTCTCCTTACTCAACCATATCCGACGGTCATCCTTCAATGGATCTGCAGTACCCCTTCCGCGTCGAGGCTCCCAGATCGGCGCGCGTCTTCTGAAAGCCTCCCCGCCTCCCCGAATCGGCGCCTCCCCTAACCTAAACCCGAATCGGCCGCCGCCTCCCGGCGCCGCCGCCCCCGCCTCCCGCCTCCCCATCGACTCCGGCCGCCGCCTCCCGGCGCCGCCCCCCGCCTCCCCAATCGACTCCGCGCGCGCCGCTCCTCCTCCTCCGCTCCTCCTCCCCGCGGCGCCGCTGCGGCCGGATCTCGTCGAGCGCGCGCCAGAGGCTGCGCCGACCAAAGACCGGAGCTGAAGCCGTGAGTTTCATCTAACACGTACCTTGCCTCTCTAGGGTTGAGTTCCCCTTTGATTCGGTTTCATTTGCTCGCTCTTGCTCCCCATGGATTAGATGCTCCCATGGTCCAAGCTCGTGTGCGATCCGAGAGAATGATCTTATAAAAAGAGAGAGAGAGGAGAGTCGTAGCGCAAGCAGACAAAGCCTGAGCTCGGGCCGGGAGAATTGGGGACACGAGCAATCGATCGGGGATGAGGATTACGGAAGGTGACGACGCGAGGCGTCGGTGTCGGCGCCGCCGCGGCACCTCGTCTTCGCCTACTACATCACCCACCGCGCCCTCGAGGTCCTCTCGCCTCCGATCGGTTCCTCTCCCCTCTCCTCTCTTCGTGGTCTCTGGGCACAAATTGATGTTCTAGCCAATTTGACCTGCTTTGCGGTGGTGAGGCACTGATCACCGCTGGGCACGGCGTGCACGTGGTCACCGGCGCGGAGTTCGTCTTCACCACCGAGATCAAGTCCCCAATCTCCACGGCCGCAAGGTCTGCTCGGCTGCGGCGCCGTCGGCCGATGCCCTCATTGTCGACCGCCTCGCCTCCTCGAGAAGGTTGGTCTCGGAACCGCAAGCCAATTCTATTCTACAGGTAGATTTTCGTATATCGTCGTCGTGTCATCTTTGTGTTGTGTCCGCTTATGCTTGGCGTACCATGCGAAATGCGTACCATCGACGGCCGTGGTGCCCGCGAGTGGATTCCCGAGGCCCGAAGTGGAGTGGCTCAACTCGATCAAGGCCGACTTAGTGGTACAAGCGAGGATGCCATTGATGCCTCTTGTTATATTTGGTCTCCTGAATCCCTCGACATCTGAAGCAAATGTGGTCTTGATCTTGGGCAGGTTTGGATGTCGTCCCGTGGCGTGTAGGGTGGCTGCAGATGCTGGCATTCGCTCCGTGTGCGTCACAAAATTTAGGTTAGTTGTTCCTTGCTTCATTCTAGGTGTCACAAAGATCAGGAGGCTCTACAAAGAACTTTAGAATCAGTTAGCTTAAAATATTATATAAAGTATTTTTACATTTTATTAGATAAGGTTACAGCATGTAGTCACTAAAGTCATTAACTTGTGCCTATTTTGTACATCTAACAACGTAATGTACATTCCTCTCCAAAAAAATGTAATATACATGATATAGATTGCCTGGTCCCGTTCAAAAAGATATAGATTGACTGCACCTACCTCCTGGTTAGCGCTAGATATGGAGATGGATGAGTGGAGGTAAGATGGATGATGGTGATGATGAAGGTGAGGGCAATGTTATGCCCTTAACATGTTCGATGAAATGCCTTTTTGGCAGCCGTAGCTTAAAAGTAGCGTTTAGTTTCTGAACATCTGTGGAGCTATGTAATTTGCCACTTTTATCTCTGGTTAATACCTTCCATGGTTAGTTAAATTTACGGAGAAGTGCCTTCCATTGGATGTGTGCAAGTCAAGAGATCGCAATTTGGATTTGGGAAGTAGGTGCATATGCTGTTATACTGACGTGCACTCTAAGGGCACTATGTACTTTCAAAATAGTGCATTATGGGTGATGAGAGGTAAATATCCTGTTGACGTCTGGTTTGCTTGAAGATTACGTTTCCTTTGGTGTGCAAAAAAGCACTAGCATCCACAAATCTCCTCACTACAAGAATCATAGCGGGTTGCTTCATACTTGCATTAATTGTCGTTCTTTTTGTTGCTAAAAATGTAAGTTCACTAATTTATTGTTGCATTTTTTATTTCCTTGATTTGTCTCTTCCCGCGTGTTTCACTCAGTAATCATGGTCATTTACTCAAGTATTATCATCTCTTGCTTCAATTATGCAGTGGTTTCTTTGTTGGCTTTGCATAGGTATGCACTAAGATGACTTCATCTTCATTTAGAACCTTACTCTGCAGCATGCTACTGACAATATAACTTTCGAGATTCATCATATTCATTCTTTGTTGTTTGGGTTATACAAGAATTTACAACTTTCCATATTCTGAAGTATGTGATTCTGTTCATAGGTGAGAATGAAGACCCCTTCCGAATATGTTCTTTTCGTTTATTTTGCACTTCGGGAACTCAAATTGTATGGTTGGAAATGTAGTTCTTATGTTTGTTTGTGTGTGACAGGTGTGATGAATAGCTTATTTTCAGTTTACGGTAAGAAAAAATGCCTTTCCTTGTAGTTTTATGTTAGAATAAGCAGTGAGTTATCTATTGTACTTCTAAGTTAAATGTTGTTGAATTATCTAGATATCTATGATGATTTGATATCTGAAGAGTTCATTCAAGTGATCTTTGAGAAATTTCTTTGAAATCTGCCCTTGTCCTTGCAATGGTGTTGGATGGGGTGTTATATGGTCAGCTCTGCAATTTCAGTCATTTCCTTGTTTTCATGATATCGTATGAAGATAATGCTGACACTAAAAGCTTTTGTTTTCACTAACAATCACTGTTCTTTGTTTCAGGGGCTTCATCTCATTTATCTTTCTCTGCGCATCAATATATCTTGGACTGGTTATATTGTCTTGAGGTGATTCTTACGTTTTCATATTGCAATCAGCTGTGTTCTTCTTGTGTTGACATGCTCATTATGTGAGTAATAGCACTGCAATGCAGGATTACAGGAGGCATTTGCTCTATTATTAGGAAAAACACAAATATAGCATTGCAAGATTTACAGCACTGTAGACATGTAGTCCACTGTGTGAATCATAGCATTGCAAAATAGTACTTTTCCTTGAGGATAAAAGGGAAAAGATTTTCTAAAGAAAATAGGGGAAAAGAGTTTAATTCCCATTCATGTTCCATTCAGAGAATTTCTCAAGTTTCATGAAGCAACTTTTTTGCCCAAAAGTTTAAGCTATTGGGAATTAATATATACAGTTCAGTCTTGCAAACCCCTATTTCTTGGTTTTCAATATAAAGACTGATATGTGTCAAGTCTTTTTAAGTTTTCAAACAACATGTTGTTGGCCCTGTAGATGGCATTTTGCTTTACCATTTGTGTTTATAGCTTATAGAGTTCGCTCTAGGTACTATCCTATGAATTATTATTCATTGACCAATACAAAAATATTCAAGAGTGCAGTCCTATAGGCTGTCCGTGTCATTTTATCTCACAGTTTTGTCGAAATGATTGATGGGCCGGTCGCTACCAGGAGTCCGTGCATCTGTCTAACTAGCCTCATAGGCGCGGCGGCACGCCGCGCCAGCCACCGTGTGTACCGAAGTAAATGAGGCGAAAATTCGTAGCTAAAGGAAAGCGTAGGGTTTTTTAAAAAAGAGCGAGGGGCTTTTCGCAATAAAAGGAAACCATAGGGGTTTTTTCATAAAAATCAGAGGTTGTTTTGAAAGAACCGAGAGCCTGTACGTAATTTTGGAAACTGCGGATCGTTATCAACGAAAAAATAAATATGTGCAGGGTCTTTTTTGAAAAATCCAGGGACCTTTTTGCGATAACAGAGGACCTTGACGTAGTTTCAGGAAAATGTAGGGGTTTTTCGCAAAAAAGGCACCCGACCGTACGGGAATTCCCCCGCCACGCGCCGACCGGAGCGAGCGGGCGGGGTGACGTGGGCGCCCCCTCCTACGGGGAATCCCTTCGGCTTTGTATAGGTTATGATTCTAAGGACTATGTACTTTTAAAAATAGTGCATATAAGAGGACCATGGGTGCGGACTATGTACTTTTAAAAATAGTGCATCTAAGAGAAACATGGTGGAGGGAGCAAGGTATGCTGAAATGTCTTACGCACGAGGAAAATGCTTGTTGTAATTAGCAATTGCATATAACATTGGAGTTCTTTTATAACATTGGAGTTCTTTTCATCTTTTTATAACGAGGGAAATGCTGATTGTTCGTTTTATTTTTTACAAATTTTATCTTGTTTTATATTTTACCGTAGCGTTAGCACGGGCACACTACTTCTGGTAACAACCACAGTAACTTCATTCCTATAATTTGCACATTTTGCTCCAACGACTGGGGATGTCATTTGGTTGATTCTGATATACAAATACTCTCTAAGTTGGTCAAGAACTAAGGGAAGATGACAAAGGACTCCGTCTTCGATCTGCTGCACTTCAAGCTCTTGCTTCTATGGTAAGACAGTTTTCTTAGTTAATTTCTCTGATGAAAAGGATAAGGCAGTCTTATGTGGTGCCAGCCATTTAAGGGCTTGTTTCACAATTTTGTTAGACCAGGAATAATAATGCAGAACAAATGAACCAACTACTATTTCCATCTATTATACCATTTCATGTGCTTCATAAATATAGACATTTTTATGTTGACTATATTGATACATCTTTTAAGGTTTCTAATATATAATCGGATATTACTATATTGATGCTCTATGTTCATTTTTCACTGCAATCGGATGCATTTGTCTTGGATTGTCTTTGATATGATGTCATGCTATTTTGTGCCATAATATTGGTCTTTTTTTAGCAAAATTACAAAAAGAAAGGAAGCTTCATGATTGCTTTGCATTACTGATTCTTCCTAGCAAGTAATATCATTGGAGCAGTATAGTGATTAAGTGGGAAAAATAATCTTTTACGCTAATCTGACCCTTTCAACACTTCTAATCAGGTCCAATACATGGGTGATCACTCACATATTTCAATGGAGCTTGATGAAGTAAGTCCTTATTGCTTTTGTATTGTGTGAGAAAGAAGGTTCAGAATTAAACTCAATATATTCTTCAAGCACTTGAACCAAGGTTAGCCCTCCATATACAGCAGCACTTGGTGATTGCATTGGGAAAATTTATAGCTGTGAATTGAATTACTTTTGCCATTATGTTTTTGGTTACATTGTTTAGCTGCTGCATTTTGTTATTATTCGTGGTTATTGTTTTCAAACTATTTAATTTGATGTGCTTGTTCATAAAAAGTTCTTATTGAGCTTTCTCCTCATAGGAAGGCACTTGAAGTCCTAAACCCGTTTCTCTTTCCACAGGATTATATTTAGTGCTCATGCTGATAGCTTCTTAGATTACACTCATGCTGATGGGACACGGGAAATATGATGCAGCTATGACATGGAAGACAATAGGAGTGCTGGTTTTGTCATCGCTACATTTGGACGGAAAGGGTTGTGGATGTGATTTCTTTGTTAGCTAGCTCGGGAATGGTACTCAATGACAGGATATTCAGCGTTTTGTTCTGACAGACTCTTCTTTGTAAGATGGTCACATTGGATCTGAAATGAAAGGCTAAAACTTATTTAAATGTATGATTGGTGTTTTATCTCACCTTTAATGTGTTTGACATAATTTCATTTCTTGCGTGATGTTTGCGTTGTCTGGTGTTAAGTCTTCTCATTGCCTGCATAATAGTTTTGGGCCAATCCCAGTATAGCACAATTTGGAGTTTGAACACATATAATGAAGCTAATCTCAAGGTCATCCTTCACAATTATAATGGTGGGACCTGTCTCTATCAGCTTTAGAACTTCTTCTGTTAGCCTTGCAGGGTCTTACCTCAAGCTCCACATGATCTTTTGGATGTGCCTTGATACACTGACTCGAGCTAGAAGCTTATTGATTTGTTTATCGGACTTCATTCTTCTTTGCATCCAGTTAGTATAAAAAGAGCAAGACTGGGTGCTTGCTGTCCATTGGGTCATAATTTTGCTATACTGACACCAATAGGTAGCTCGAGGTTTTGCCACATGCTTAAGAGCCGACCTCTTCCATGTTATGGCTTGGAGTGCCTATCTTTGCCTCTTAATACTATGTGTGTTGCTCATGTGGGGTGGCTTCCTACTCCTTGAAATGAAGTTGCAAGAATACTTCTTGTATGCAGTAGCTAATACCATTACCAATCTTTTTAAAAGTCCTGCCTTTGATAAAAATAAAATCGCTACGTGCAGCCAGATAACCTATGCCCTATGGTGTAGCCATCATGCATTAGCACGTCTTTCTTGTTAACAAAAATTATTAACGCGTGGATGAGTTTGTTGTGAGATCTCCATAGTATCATACCTTAATTTCTCCACACACACGCTATAGCATTTCACTGTCTCAACCTAGATCTATTTGAGATGCTTGGTGCTATTGTATCAGCTCAAGATTGATTTAACTGGCCTGTATGGATTTGTAGGATAGTTACTGGATGATGGAAATTTTATCAGGTTTGGTGCTTGTTCGACGAGAATTGTTGACAAGGAGTATACAATCTCGCCGAGTTTGTCCTTTGAGGACTTAATGGCGAACTGCCCATTCGATATGGGAAATAAGCCCATAGATCACGCCCTTTGCTATGCAACGGTGCTCTTGTGTGTTGGTCCGAGAGCAGCAAGCACCACAAGCGGTGGCTTATTGTTGCATCTGTAATGCTAGAATGAGGCTCTGCTGCGATCTCGAAGCACCAAGTTCTCCGTGTCTCCACTCTCCACCTCTTATGCCCCGATCTTGACACCATTGATGTTGTGCGGCGTATGATGCCATTTAAATAATGTTGGGCGCTGTTTTTGTATATCATTCTGTTACCAAACATAGTAAAAGATGTCTGAGTTCACTATTAATTGTCCCAGTTCACGTAACGCGGTCATGTATTTGTGCGGTCTGTTTGGTGAGAACTCAAATGTGGAAGCTAATCAAGCCCTAAATGGAACCTTGAATGGGAAAGATGGTAAAGTTGAGTCGCATCTAATGGCGCCTTCAATACTTTGAGTGGGTTTCAAGCTGCAGACGAGCGAAATAGTTGGGAATATTTCAAGCTCTTTGCTCTCGATAAAGACTCCACATTGCTTGATGCATGTTTTATGGATGTTCGGATGCGAGAGATGGATGGGTATGATTCTATGAATTCAATGAACAGTGCTACATTTGGCATTTCCAAATTTTTTCCCAATGAAATCCAATCTTTTGCTCTGTCGCGTTTAAAATATCTCACTTTCAAAGGAAATTGCAATTATATTTCCCAGGGTTAATGTGTTGACTTTTTTTGCTTATTATAATATCAATCTTACTGATATCTGATTGTCAATGATATATTCTTTAGGTTTGAGGCAACTAGACAACTAAGGCAAATGGTCATCTATATTTCAGCGTTCATTGACTTGTAACTGAACTTTTGCCATTTCGATGTCTTCAATTATTTGTAGTGACTGACCAAAATAATCTGATGTATATGTCTGACTTTCATTCATGGATGGACTTTATTGCCAGCAATAACCCAATTATCCAAACAAAACATGTATGGCCATTCAAAAATTGGCTTTGACAGCAGGGAACAAAACATGTATGGCTATTCAAAAATTCGTTTGGTTGATTTTGTGTGCATCCCTAAAATACCGCCGTGGCGTTAGCACGGGCACTATACTAGTATAATTAAGGTCAACTCTAACGTTCTTACCTTTGTAAATAATACTCATTTTACAAACACTTAAGTCTTTTGTTTGGATGGTTTGCTCTTGATTTCTTAAGAGTGCACGCTTCAAATGAAAGTATAAAAATAAAGCGTGATCTTTAACCCAGCTTGACGCTTGAATCACCGACCGTTCACCAAACTCTTCGAGCAAAGGAAAAAAAACTTCATGCTTGGACGAAAGGAAAGAAGAGATGGTGTGATTGC